>JAABOM020000092.1:6516852-6527361 GCA_011800125.2 Solanum clarkiae
TGCGTACATCCGACCCCCCCTCACCCCGCAATGAGCGGGAGCCTTTTGAGGCATTGGGGTATGTTGTTGTTGTTGTTAGTGAATTTGCATTATTGAAAATTTATAGTTGTTCAGAAGTTTGATGGTGCAAAATATTTTAGGAAATCCAAAAAGGGAAAGAGTATCATACAAATTGGGACAAAGGGAGTATTAAGTAATGGGGCACTGGTTATTCTTTGTCATTTTAATTGATTTATTAAGTTCAGAAATGCAGCAACAAATTATTTAAAATATTAGGAAAGAGTTTCTGGAAGGTTAAATGACATTGCTTTGTGGTTCTGTTATCGTTCCTTAAACGGATTCAATGACAATAAAATCATTTGCATTTCTTACAGGAATGTTGATGGATCTTGTGTCTCCTTTATTTCCATCAGCCTTTGTCTTCATCCTCTGCATAGGGAGTTTATCAAGGTCATTCAGTAAGTGAAATATCTTCTCTTTGAAATGGCAGCATTGTGCACTTATCCTCTAATTAAAGAAAGTGTAAAGTCTTCCTGTCTAATGTCTTTTGTTCTTTAGGGTTGGGGCTGTTAGCATGAATTGTCTGATATATCAGATCCTTCACCTTGGTGAAAGTTCTACTGTGCTTTGTAATTCTTTGTAAATATGCTTTCCTGAACTATCATATGTCTTGTTTAAACGTGGGTGTATCTAATAGTATATATTTAAAATGAAACACAAGATTTGAAAAGATAGTATTTTATTTAGTTTCTCTTACTGCAATTGTCTAGTCCCTTCTTGCAAGACTCGCATAAACTAGTTATAAAGGTACCAAACTTTCCTTTCCTAAAAATTAGTCTAGTCCCTTGTTCCAAGAGTCGTACAAAACAGATAAAACTATTGAACTTTCTTTTGCTTAACACTAGTATCATCGGTATATGAATCCAACATTGTGGGAGAGGTTCATCATCTCCTGTTTATCTCTGTTAAGGTGCCTAAAGTCTTATAAGATTAAGAGCTTTGACATCTAAAAGATCATTGCACTATTTCTTTCACCTAGGTAATGTAAATTAAAATCATCCACTGATCAGTTCCTGTCCTCGTCATGATGAATGTACTTTTCACCTTCACGTGTGGCACAATTACTGAAGATTGTACCTTTTCCTTGTTGAATAAGTAGATTGATCTTATTGACAAGGAGGACAAATCCCATGTACAAGGGGTTGATTCTGCAAGCAGTACAGTCATCTATATAGGCTGGAGAGTCCTTACGAGCAAAAACTAGTATGATAATTTGCAGCAGCAGTACTTCCTTTCCTCTTCTATTCTTTCCTCCATGTAGTCCACAAATTGATTGTGGAGTCACTTCCTGTCCCCTATTCATGACCTCCAGCTTCCAAGTATAGAGCTTGCATAATTCAGCTGATGGATAACAGGTCAAGTATCAAACTCTGTATTTCAGTCATGACTTCGCAAATGAAAAATGCTTAATGCCCTTTCCTGGTATCTTGCTCATAATATTGTATATTTGTATGGTCTGCAGCAGAAGATTGTAGATCTTCTGGCCTTACACTTTATAACTGTTCAACTTGCTAAATACTTTCTAAGCTTAGGTTACATAATACATATGATAATAATTACTTATTTGCTCTAGAGTTATATGTTCACTTTCTTCTTGGTTGCTTTCGTTGTTTGATATTCTGACCAGAATATTATGAGATTTCAATTGCAGTAGATTTATGATCTCACGGTTTTCATGAAGTTCATCTCATTTAGATGCTGGTTATTTTCTGGCAACAATTTTAAGAAGTCTGAAGCATGTTTGTAACCTTGGTGGCTACCTTTAAGCTATAAATCTTGTACTAGAAGATGAATTTTCTGGTTAATGAGGCCAATTATGCTTCACCATTGGGACTGATTCTCTAAACCTCATCTATTTTCTTGCCATTTAGCTGGTGTTGCTAGTGGAGCCACTAGAGCAGCTTTGACACAGCACTTTGCCCTTGAAAACAATGCAGCAGATATAGCTGCAAAGGTATTGTGATAGATATTAAGGCGGTATTCATTTCAAAAAGATAGAAAGGTGACAGAGAATTGAAATCCTATACTCTGACTTGGCATCCATTTTTCCTGTTTTGATAGGAAGGAAGTCAAGAAACTCTTGCTACGATGATTGGGATGGCTTTAGGAATGCTTCTTGCACGCCTCACAATTGGCCACTCGCTTGCCATTTGGATATCCTTTTTGTCTCTTACTATGTTCCATATGTATGGTTAGTTTTGCTTTGCTTTGAATTCCCTGTTTCTTTGAGTTGTAAAATGAAAAGCTGAATCGTTCTAAAAGCAAGGCATACTAACTCCATGCATCTGGCAGCAAACTACAAGGCTGTCTGTTGTCTTTCACTGAATACTCTGAACTGTGAAAGATGCTCCATGGTTTTATCACATTTCTTCCAGACAGGCCAAGGTTAGTTAAGCATCTTTGAACTTGGTAACTTTGTATTATATCACAAAACAGTATTGTACTGAAACCTTATGTACAAGTGCTCTCCTGATTTCACTTCTCTATGTCTAAATTGAGTCTAGCACATCAATAATAGTGAGTTAGAGACAGTGTCATTTGAGTATAACTGATTACACCAAAAAAACTAAAAGTAACATGCAGTTTAGCCTAACTTTCTGCTCATTGTTCTCTATGCTCTCAAAACATTTCGAGTTCCTCTCTTTCCAAACAGCCCACCAGGTAGCACCCAGGATAATTCTCCATCTTCCTTTGTCCTTAGTGTGTACTCCTGCTTCCTCCCAGCATATTAAAGCTTCGGCTACCTTCCTGGGCATTGTAATTTTATTATAGTCTTCAGCAGAGATAACTGTATCCGTATCCTAGAGTATCATCTGAGTAGGATTATCTCATGACATTGTGAGGATAAAATGACTCAAATTTTCTGTTGCTTTTTCCTTCTGCAATAGAATCATTAACCATTAAAGTTGTGTTGCATGTTGCAAACTACGAGTCTTTAAAAATGCATGCAGAAAAAATATATGAATGTTGTGGTTAATGTCTAATAACATTAGTTCACTTATCTGGAGGTTTCATAGATTGGTTCTAGTTCTCTCTCCAAAGCAGGTCTCCTCCATGGAGCATGTTCTACCTTTATGGATGACCTCCTGGAGCTTAAAGGGTGGTGATTCTCTATACAAGCAAGTACATTTAGGTGTCAGAGTTTCTTCGCTCGACAGTATTGCTATGTGAGTTCATGTTTTTTGTTACTAATTTGCACCCATATCTGTTGTACGTGATTGTAGCAGAGAAGAAACATTGTTTTCTTCTTTACTTGTTAACAATAAAATTCCCGGCTTATTGTCGAAAAAGATGAAAGATGTAGAAAGAGTATAGAGTGGTGTAATCTAGAGATACTAAGAAACTTATATTTAACATATGTGTTTTTTCTTTTCCTCAGACTTTCTTTCAATTTTCCCTGAATATACTAAAAGTTGTATGAACTAATATTGTTACACAAGAAAAATGACAACATCCACTATATATTTCATTATGGGATAATTTTTACCTGTAGATTCTGAAATAGAGTTCACAAAAAGAGAGTGAATATTAGTTACCCTTATCTCAAAAAAAAAAGAGAGTGAATATTGGAGTGTCGTCTTTTTGCTATTTTTTTTATTTCAATCGTTATCTTCATAGGTCAATTTAAGTACTTCTCTGTTTTCTTTGAATGCCTTAAATCACTTTCACCTTGGTTTTTCTCATGTTGAATTTTGAAAAGTTCACAGTTTGATTTTTCTCTGTCTAGAAAGTGGGTATCTTTTTAACTGATTATGTTTTTTCTCTATTTTGAAGTAGCAAAATAAAATTCCTTTTTAGTTAATCTTCCAACTTCTCTCTCTTTTAAAAAAATTATTTAGTTGGTTGATAACTTCGTTCAAGTATTAGTTTAGCAAAGGGACCCAAACGAATTTTAAACAAGCTTAATAGCATATCATGTTAACCTTTTAATGTTGAAATGCAAAGACTAAGGGGGAGCCATTATGGAATACTTTTATTAGTGTACAGATAAATTTCTATAGTGAAAAGCTCTGAATATGAATTAGCCAGCTTCAAGTAGCAAATTCCGTTAATGGTACCTTGATATGCTTCCTAGACTCAAATTTTATGGTTAATTTAAATTCTCTGAAGTGGCTTCCCAACACACTTTCAGTACTGTTCCTAGACTGTTAAAAAGTAGTGTTTTGAATATTTGGGCAGTTGAGTAACGAGTTGTCTTTGATGGATAGGGTTGACCTATTGCAATCTGCTGGATCGCGTTACAAGAAAGGTTGATACACATATTTAACGTTATTTCGTGCTAAACTATTTGAACTAAGAATTTTCGCTTATATCTACCCTCTTGTTTTCCTAGAGAAATATTTACTTCAACAAAAAGGGGGTATTATCAGGATTATTACTCATAAGGATTCAACGGCAGCTGATGTACTGCGATCGTTCATCCATGCTCTTGTCAGGGTAAAACTAGGTGATCAAGATGGATCCATGTCTTCGGAAAGCCAATTATGGATGGATAAACATTATGAAGTCTTTGTTTTGAAGGTATTTGTCTACACCTGACCGCCTTTTGGAGAGGAAATTTCATTATATATTCACTGGTTTTACAAATTACAATTACTGAAGCATAGCCAACTAATCTTGACCAATTTTTTCACAAAAATCAGTTTAGCAATATTTTGAAGCAAAAGCCACCTAAATAGGTTGATGTTCCAGTATGAAAAAGCTCATAAGCTAAAATTTGTATCTGCAAAGTGAAAGTTGGCAAATGGTGGGAGGTGACTGATATCCCGTGAAATTGGTCGAGGTGTATGCAAGTTGGCCCGGGCACTATTGTTATCAAAAAGAGAAAAAGTGAAAGCTGATGAATAATTTAAAAGAGGACAAGTGCAAATGCGATAAGAAGTCGACACACATTTTTTTATGATAGTGATGTTTGAGATAACTTGTGCACAACTCAACTATTCCTCAGAGTACCTACTACTGCCCACTAGCACAGGTTCCAGGTTACTTTGGCCTTCAAGGTTTAGGCAGATTCTAGTGTTTTTTTCTCCCATTGGGTTTGAACGTGAGATCTCATGGTCCTCCTCTTACTTCATTGACCATTAGGCTGCACCCTTGGGTGCAAGAAGTCACCCACATATAAGCCGATTTTGTCATGCCAAATTTTCCTTTAACTTGCTAGTTGTGCAGTTTCTGTTTTTAGATTGAGCTAAGTGTCTCTTCTCTGTCACAGCTTCAGTCATCAGGATGGAAAACTGAGCGGCTGCTATCATCATCGGTTGTTTGGAGAGCAAATTGGCTGGTAGATTATTCAGATAGCAAACATGACTAGAATGTTTTAATACAGGCTGAAAGTTATCTAGTTATGCAACTTCAAAACTAGAAGCTACTTATTTTACAGAGGACGTGCTTTCAAATTCCGACTTGGGGTGATTTCAAGTCATCATTCAGTATGTCTTGGATCCTTCAATGATCATTGAGAAGGTAAACCTAAGTATTAGAACCAGTCAGTTTAGCCCGTTTACGTGCATTTGATGGATAGTTTCCATGATCTTGGATAAACTCTTGTTTATTGGAATTTTAAGTAGGGGCTGACTATTCTTGAAATCAAACTTGTAATTTATGGCATTATTAGCCTGAGTTCAGATTACATTGAGATGTAGTCCAACTAATGGAGGAGTTTGGTTTGATCAGAAGGCGATGAAATGTTGTCAATACATCTTATAGTTACTCTTAATTGGTCTATTAATACATGTTATGTAGGGAAGAATTAAGGTTGTCTCTGCAAAGACAGTCAGGCATGGAGACAAATGGAACAAAGTGGCATGTAATATTTTTTGGATTTTTTAAATTGAAAAATGAATGACTTTAATTTAGTCTGTCAATGTTGATAAGCAAAAAATTATCAAATAAAATTGGGACAGAGGAAAGTCAATTAAGCAACTATATATATCTATTCTCATCCCAAATTAGAAATGCTACAACATAAGCTGTTTGGAACTTTAGTATTTCTTCTCATACCAAACCATCAGTTAAATTACATTTGCTAAAAGGACAGCAATAATACCTTAAGAAACATTTCATTAAAATGTCAACAAGAAAAGAAAAATATTGGAATTCGGTTTTGGTTCATCGAGCAACCAATATTTCGAGTACCTATGATGGTGACCACAATTGCTGGCATGTTATGTTTGGACATAAAATCGAGTCCTTGTAAATAAGTGCTCTTATTTTACTATGGTAGGTACGATTGCTTCCATTACTCACTAGAAAGACACCAAGTTCTCCTTTAGGTTCTTCAACTGCAGTATAGGTAGAAGGAGCTGGTATAGGGATACCTTCTATAAAGGGTTCAAAATGGCTGATTCGGGTAGAGTAGACCGATAATCCTCTAGTCATTTGGCTGACTATTGAAAGAAAAAGGCGTATTCTACCAAGAACATAGGGTCATTCTGGAATATTACCTTCTGGCATCCATACGCGAAGGAGCTGGTCATAAAATGAGCAAGTAGCAATGACATTATTTTTCTCTAAACGACCTCTTTGCCAATCTGCTCCATATGCCAGGGAACCATGTCTGTTGTAGGTTTCGATTACTTCAGCTTTGTCATTTTTAACTTTGACGACTGCAAATCCGTTGTGCATACAAGCAGTCACGACTAGGTCTGGTACAGAAGGATGATACTTAATTCTCCAAACCCCTCCACCTAAGGAGATAGATGTCTGGTGTACAGGTTTTGCGATTGATCTTACATCCCATACCCTTAGGTGTTCATCATAGCAACCGGTGAGTAAGGTATAAGGGTCACTTGGACTCTTAGTAATGCAGCAAATCCCCATCGTGTGAACTTTCCTATTTTGGAATGCTATGTTAGAGAAATCATCTCGCAAATCCCAGCAACTAAATTTGCAGTCATCTGAACCTGTATACACCAGCTGTGGCTGGTGGTTATCAAAAGAGGCAGCCCAAACTTCAAAGTCATGTGCTTTCCAGTCTCTGGAAATGCTCATTTGAGACTCGAGGAGTGAAATTATCGAGACTGATCCATCTGAAAGCCCCACAGTCAGGGATGTAGCTGATGGATTCCAGTCTACACACAAGCACATAGAGGAACTGACATGTTCATCGCTTACCTCCAGTAAACTATTCCCTATAATAAGAAAAAGATCCCGCCATGTTAGTGCTTCAGTTAGTTATTAAAAGTGAAGTGTCAAATGAAGCTAGTAATAGCAAGGACCACCAATGCTAAGTGGAACATGAGAAAAGAGGTCGATGGGAATAACAACATACCCTCTATAATCCCACATATGGGGTTTGGAGAGGGTAAAGTGTATACAGACCTTACCCCCTACCCTTGATGAGAATCTTTGTAAATATGAAAAGCTTAATCATAAGTCCATGGACGAATTCGAACAATATTGTAATACTTGCTAGACATTACTGGACCTGGCAAGTAGTTAACATTCATTCATATAGCATGTATGTGATCAGCCTCCTACCCTCACATCTCTTATAAGCAAGTAAACATAGAGATAGTGATTAAAGCGCACAGACAAATGGAACTCACTTATCAAGTCTTTCGAATTCTAAAATCTATCATTTCATATTGTTAAAGCCAAAGAGAAGTGTTGACAGGCCATTGCTTCTTGTTGTGACAATAGACTTCAGTAACATTCAGCATACATTGAATTCTGACATTTTGTCAAAATACATGCCCCGCACCTATGATATATAGATTTCCGAGCTCCTTATGAAGTACGAACAATCAGAAAACAAGAAGTATCGGTACCAAAACACTCGAGAGTCTTTTACTAGTACTCTGAGTCTACTCGAGTAGGCTAGACAATTACTTGTATAAAGATTTTAAAATATGGTTCTAGAACTGAGGGAAACTTCTTAACAACAACAACAACATACCCACGGAAACTTCTTAATAGCTAAGTGAAAAAATAGAGTTTGTATTACGTCTAGGTCATTGACACATCGTACTCCAATTCCTACAATCTACACAATATGTAAAGATTTCCATTATTTCTTTCCTCCATTATACGCAGTTGATACTAAGTAACTTTAACCTCATACAAGGGTATTTCAGTGTTTGTACCAATATCTTTGTTTTCACAAAAGCAACAACATGTCTATTCTTGATCTGATAGTAACCTGGGGGACTTCTTTACGTGCATCTTATCCAGTACAACAACAGACTGCACCTCGAATCCAAATTAGTTTGTTCATCGTATGAATCCTAAATACCCATTTCTCAACACTTGGATCCGTTTCAGTCCAATACTCCATAACTTGGTTTTCTCTGATAGTACAAGAAATTAAACTAGTCCTGTTCTCCATCATGTAACACTTCCCCTTTGAGGATAAATAACATAAACAAGAAAAGAGTCGCTCAAACATACCAGGAACCTCTGATTCATCCAAACAACATTCAAGTTTGTGAACTCTAACATAACCATCAGCATCAGCTTGCGCCAGTAGTGGCCTCACAATTCCACCATACGGGCTCCATTTTATATCAAATATACCAGCTGTTTGTACTCTATGCATCAAACTAACGCGACTGGAATCAGCATCAACATCAAACAGGGATATACTACCAGTTCTACTAGGTTGATCTCCTTCTTGTAAAGTATACGTGCAGGCAGCTAGAACGTTGTGAAAAGATTCGTGTGGACAAAATTCCACAGCATCAGCATTTCCATCAAGGTGGCAGTGAGCTATATCCATACCTGAATAATATAAACTAAAAGGATGAATAAACAAAATATCAAGTTCATTCGGAAAATTTGTCGAAAAGGTTACAAACTGTCAATTATAGTCGAAATGAGCTTTTCTTATTTCCTTAGCTAGCGTTTCTACATAGATTTTGGATCATATTTTGAAAAGGCATAATATATAAGTATGTCTGGCTTCAGCTAACATCTACGACTTCCAACTTCATGCGTGCTCAAGTAAGACCCTAACTTGCATAAACTCAAGCAAGTAAACATGTGTCCTACGTGGCATCTTACACATAGGATGCCACCGACACTTATATCTAGTTATTCAATTTTATACAAATTAAAAATATCTACTTGTGCACACTCATTCACGTAGGACACATATCTATTTATTCAATTTTATACAAGTTAAAAATATCTATTTATGCACACTCAACAGGCATAAATGTCAGCCACGTAGGACACACATGTCTAATTACTCAATTTATACTAGTCTATGTTGCTCGGACTCTTCAAAAGTGCCAGGGGAACATGTCGGATTCATAAAAAAATAGTGTATTTTTGGAAAATCTAACAAGGCTGCGACACTAAAAAGTGAAGAATCTACACAACTTAGATACTAGTTAAAAGTACCTACTTGTGCACACTCAACGAACATAAATGTCATCTGAAACTAAATTAAAAGACACGTTAATGTATTATCATAAAAAAAATTATCAAGCTCAGTTAGACAATTTGTCGAACATGTTATGAACTGTCAACTATAAAGAAAAATTCACTTTCTTTCATTCATTAGCTAAACTTTGGCCATAGATTTTGAATTCACTAATAAAAGTTTGAATTTTTTCAACTAAAAATAAAGAAATTGAATAGAAAACTGAATTTTTCAGCTGTAAAACCGGATTATTGCTCATTAAACTGCATTTTTCATCAACAGAACAGCAAAATTAATCAACTGATAAACTAAAAATTTATTACTAAAACGCATAATTTAGCAACTGAAATTAAATTTCTGAAAACAGAGAATTAACTTACCGAATTTCTATCTTTTTAATGATTTTGCCAAAACGTAATGTGTGTCGGCTGCTTATCATTGGCGGCTCTCATAAGTTTGAGGGTAACTTTAAATAATTTTTGTTTCATTAAGTTTGTCAAAAATTATTACATTTCCTTTTTTACTTCATCTTTAAAAAAAAAAAAAAAATTCCGCATATAGTCATTCAAAAATATTTTAATTATGCTTTATACTTATAGTTTCGTTAATTGCATTTTATAATTATAGTTATAACAATATTTGTATAATTTGCGCAATATTTATATACGTTTATATAATTCGCTATACAATCGTCCACATCATTTGTATAACTTGTTATATAATTTACGATGCTTATATATTTCGCTATATAATTTGATTCGTGTACGACTTTAATTACAAGTAAATATTTGACACAAGTCGTAATTAATTTAAATTATAGCTATATTAACTAAACTTGACACAACTATTTATAGCAATTTACATCACTTTCAAATGAAAAAAGAAAAAACTCTTGAAATACATTCTAAGAATACATAAGTCATATTAACAACTTTCAACTCTGTGTCGAGTCAAACACCATCATAAAAACGAGAGGAGTTAACTAAAATAAATCCTCCTCTTTTGTGAACAGATAATTTTAGGGGCGCGACAACAGGGAAGGATAAACATAATATGTACAGAAAGGGAAAAAAAACATATTCTTA
>JAABOM020000092.1:6532969-6544480 GCA_011800125.2 Solanum clarkiae
AAAGGTTAAGATTTTGTAAAAATTTTAGTTTAAGTTTGTATATTATTTGTCAAAAGAACAATTTTATTTTATTATGTTATTCAAACAAAAATTGGTTTATAACCCTATATTATTTCATTGTTGTTCCCATCACCATACTATTTTGTTATTATCTGCATCATCATATTATTTTATTTTTGTTTCCATCGTCACATTATTTTATTATTATTGTCACCATCACGTTATTTTATTATTACTTCCATCATCACATTATTTTATTTTTATTTCCATCATCATGATATTTTATTATTATTGTCATCATCACATTATTTTATTATTACTCCATCATCACCTTATTTTATTTTTATTTCTTTCATCATGTTATTTTATTATTATTGCCATCGTCACCTTATTTTATTATTGTTTTCATCTATCATATTATTTTATTGTTGTTCTCCACCATTATGTTATTTTATTATTGTCCCCAAACTCGAGACCGTGCACGTGGGAAAACCACCCTTGAAGTGACCGGAGTAGCGATGAAAGGAAGCATCATTAAGTTATCATATGAAAGACTATACATGTAAGTTCTCAACCATCTTGATTTAGTTCATTATTTATTTATTCATTATTGTGTACATATTATTTTGTATGTTTGTTTCATGATTGTTGTACTAGTGTTATATTGTGTATCTCCTCCTCAATTTGAAATAAAATGAATTCAGTCGGGACCCACATTTGTGGATTCTGAAGGGTGCTAATACCTTCCCTTCGGAATCACTTGAACCCCTTACCTGGAATTTTTGGTTCGCAGACTATTTTGTAAATAAATAATTGGTTTCCTAATTATCCTTAAAATTAGGTGGCGACTCCTAAAAATCAAACAATTTTTCTTAAAATCAAATCATTTTTCCCATTTATCAAACCCCCTTTACTTTATTTAATTTTCATCGAGTTGCCGCGACGTTGCGCCTTCGGGATGTCAACAATCATATTTGTCTTTTTCATTCATAGGTTAATGTTTTTTTTCCTTTTTTTTTTAAAATCTTCCTTTGTTTTTTAGTATATGGACGATAGGCCAATCAAGATCGAATTTCTTTCTAAAGTTTTATTTCAATGACGTCGATGGTCCAAGATAGCACACTGAACAAGTCCGAGTTGTTTCGCACTAAATTATTTCGTCAATTGAATTAATAATGTTAAATTATCTAAAAGTGTAATTTTATATTTGTAAATGTGGTATTACAGATCGATAATACACCTATTTAAAATATTCTTTAAAGCTCCTCAAATAGTGTAATGCTACTCTTGAGGAAATATTTGATAAATTGTGAAGAATATTTGTTTTTCACAATTCTATTTCTAAATAAACAAAGAAAGTTAAATTTTAAAAATATTTCTTTTTTTTTTTAGGATTAAAATAGGTATCTTCTCCTCCTCCCTCAAAGTTGCTGAAAAAGGCATCAATTTTCACATCCATTGATTTAATTAGAATTTCTAAAAGTTGCCTTTCTTTTTGGGAGTCTTTGGACCGGAAGTCAAAATTGGTGTTCTCTTTTTTTTTTCTTTTTTAAATAATTTTTAAAATTTACTAATTGATTAATTTAATTTTTTTATAAGAAGAATTTAATTTATGTAATAAAGCATTTTCTATCACAAAAAAATTATTTTCATTTTTTTTAATTAAGAGTGAAAAATTCTTAATCATTTAGTTCTTCTCATCTAGTAAAATTTAGTAGTTGTTGATTTTTCAATTTTCTTTTTTCTCCTCTAATATAAGTGCAAAGATTCTTGCTTTTTTTTTTTTTGAGTTTTTCATTCGGTGTTTGGAGTCCGTATAGCCTCGATTAAATTCGAATCATGCACTGTAGAGTCCATTTGGAGGTGACGCTCTGAACAGATTTTTTTCATTCCTAGGACTCGAACCCAAGACCTCTGATTAAGGGTAAAACACTCTCACCAGTGCATCACAACCCATGTTGGTGCAAAGATTCTTGCTAAGTACAAGAATGAGGACACAAAAAAATATATTAAAAAAAGAAAAAAAAGTGTGCCAACTATTTGAAGTTGATTAGTCAATATTTAGAGTAGGCAAAGTACAATTATTGTCTAAAAAGTGTAACCTTTTAATTTTTTTTATTAGTACAAATTTTTTCCCTGCCTCTGGGAAGGTATTACCTAAAAAGTAGGAGAAGAAACTAAGTGGAGAAACCTTTTTACATTAAAAAAAATTAATTAGAAAGAGTTTATTTATGCTAAAAGGATAAGTAAACAAACTAAAAACAAGTTTACTTAATTAATTTTTTACTTTATTGCACTAAAAAATTATTAGATTTTTGTTATCACAAAAAAGACATTCTATCTTATCTAAGTGTCAAGAAAGTCAGTAAAAATATTTTTTTGTAATTAAAAAAATCGTTCAATTTTATTTAAGTAACAAAAACGATATGACAATTACCATTTTACGAGTCAAAAAAACTAATAACATACTTAATTCTGTATTTTTATAAGGTTTATTTAACGGAAAACATCTTTTATTAGAAAAATAATTTATTTTTTAAAATTCAAATTCATATATATATATAACCATGTGTGGTGCTTAAAAGTCTTCAAGGACCAAATTGGATGGTGACAATTTGTATGCATGTCAATTTCATAAAAGAAAGGAAAATATTTTCTTGAATATATGCTTATTAGTGAATATTATTTAAATTTTTTTCTAGTATGGGTCAATGTTCTTTTTTCCATTTTTCCTCATATTATTTTTCAAAGTCTTTTTTTTTTCATGTATTGATGATAGGTCAATTAAGATGGTATATAATGAGCTAAATTCTATTTTAATAAAGTATGTAATATATAACGTTTGATAAGATAATTCTATTCTGCCACACGTCTTTGTATTTTAACCTGAAGCTTTCTCGTAATTTCTTCCATTAAAATTTCTAAAACTTGCTCAACTAAAGTAAATTGATCGTAGCATATATTTGACAAAATTTCCTAAGGCTCCCCAAATAGTATGATGTTATTCTTCACAAAGGGGATATAGGTATCTTTTCATTGTATGGAACTTTCTTTCAGTAGATACCGCTTCCAAATATAATTTATTTAACGTAAAGTCAAATCCATCAAATTTTAATATCGATACTGAATATCGATTATAAAAAAAATATTTTTTTTTAAAAAAGGTTATCCTCTCCTCTTCCCCCTTTAGTTGATGAAAAAGGCATCAATTTCCACATCCATTGATTTCCAGAATTTTGAAATTGCCTTTGAACCAAAAGTCAAAACTCATGTTCATTTTTCTTTCTTTTTAATCATTTGGTATATTTTAAAGCACATTTTTCGATTAATTCAGATTTTTATAAAGTAAATCTAATATGAGGAATTATACAATTTTAATAAATATTAGTGTTTCCATAGTCCAACATTAATCTAACTTTTCCAAAAAGTGTAATCTCTTATTAATGAAGAGTTCATTTATGCTAAAATGATTTGTTTTGATTAAATAAACTAATATTTATTTGATTAAATAAACTAATATTTAACTATATTAATTGAAATTGTGTCAAATGAAGCAATTATCTATCCAGTTCAATCTCATAAGTAATTAATTTTCCAAAAAAGATAAAATTTACGTAAATTTTATTTTTATTTTTATAAAAATAAAAAATTATTTTCGATAAACCCAGAATCGAAAAAGTCAAAATGTCTTTGTGTCGATTTTCAATATTCCACTCACTTAAGTGGGAAGATCCAATTATCATCACTTAGTAGAAGACAATGACACCACACAATAAGTTAGGCATATTGTGCCAACTAATTATTAGTTTTGATTAGTCAAAAGTTTGAATAAATTAGGTATAAAGCTTAGTTAAATATGTTTATACAAATTAAAATAGTGTGAACAAACTGATACCAACATACTAGACTGATAAATATAAATCTTGATTTTTGCTATTTTTATCAAAAAATTAAAAAAAAATTCTATACTAATAATTGATTGTTTTCCAACTTTTGCTTTTTCATCTTTATTTGTAAGCCATCCGTTTGGTGTTTGACTTCATCAATTTTTTTAAAAAGTACCCTGACAAAATCATACTTCCAATTATAAATATTGTACGAGGACGTTATCTTAAATAGAAAGGTATGAAAATTGAGGATTAAGATAGAAGTTAGTAGGTGGTCGAGTTGTGTCATGAAAGTTGAGAATTAAGATCACGGTTAGTAAGTAGTCGATCGAGTGGTATCACATTTTAGGTGAGAGAAGCATCACTTAGGCAGTCGATTGGTTGTGTGATGAAAGTTGAAATTAAGATAGAGTGTTAGCAGGTAGTTGAGTGGTGTTACATTATAGGTGGGAAAAACATTTCTTAGACAATTGAGTGGTGTCGCAAATTATATGGGAGAGGATTGTCCATTTCTTCTCCGTATTAGCAATATCATATAGTCTATGTTGTTGTTTGGATGGACTAGGTGAGGATTAGGATAGAAGGTTAACAGATGGTCGAATTGTGTCATAAAAATAGAAAATTAGGATAAAATGTTAGCAGATAGTCGAGTGATGTTGCATTTCAGTTGGGAGAAGCATCTCCTAGGTAGTCGAGTAGTTACGTCATGGAAGTGACAAATTAGGATCAAATATTAGTAAGTGGTCTAGTGGTATCATATTTAGGTGGAAAAAACATCTTTTTGGTAGCTAAGTGGCGTCACATTTTTATATTTGAAAAACATAACTACTTTTCTCCGTATTATCGATATGGTGGTTTTGTTTAAATGGACAATACGAAAGTTGAGGGCTATGATAAATAAGTAGTAGATAGCCGAATTGTGTCATGAAAGTTAAGAATTAGGATCGAAGATTAGTTGATAGTCGAATTAGGATGGACAAAAATAAGGTAAAAAGGGGCATTCCGAGAATTGAACTCGGGACCTCTCGCACCCTAAGCGAGAATCATACCACTAGACCAAATGCCCTTCTTGACACTGTAGCTTCAATTTAACACCTATTACAATACATTTCACACTAAATTTATGGAAGCTTCAGACACGAAATCAGTTTCCTATTTTGAAGGGGGACAAAAAGAAAAAGAACATTGTTTAGTTATAAAATGGATTCATTTTTGGTTAGTTTTTTATGATGGGGTTTTCAAATTGGGAGGGTAGATTTAGACTAATTTGTCAAGTTAAATATTTTTCCGTAGTAAAGCTTCAATTTTTTTCTGAGCGAATACATATCCAAACACAATTTCAACTTTCAGTTTTTTACTCACCAAACCTATGTCCAAACGCTTATGAAGACCAGTTATTCCTTCATATTCACCGTTTGAGTTCTGACAATCTAACAACAACATATCCAGTAGAATCCCACTAGTGCGGTCTGAAAAAGTTCTAACAATCTAAGCTCCTCATAAATAGTTTTCAAATGGTATATAATACTGTTTGGTATTTACCATTCACAATCCGTGGAATGACACAAGCAAATAGCATATTCAAGAATGGAGAATTTCCATGTCCAAAAAGGAGTAAAAACTTGATGCTGAAAACTACAGAATGAAACAGAGAAATAAACCAATACATGTTATCATTCTCCATGTAATGTACCAGAAAACTGTATCATCGAGCTTCAACAAATGAGCATACATAGTACACCCCTAAGACGACTCTGTGTGCGATACAGCCTCTTGCAAAAAGTTCCCAAGTAGCCTTTGGTCAAGAACCATGTTGGGCACCTGAAAATCACATTTTTGTGTAAGCGTAAAGTGCCGTAAACTCAAGAGAGGGGAAGGAGATAGATGAAATAAGAAGATGAGACTTGCCTTGTTCCCGAAGAAAATTTTTGAGTTATTGGCTATAGCTTCAATGAATCGCAGTTCTAGAAATTCTGGAGTAAGCTTCAACTTGTTTGCTTCTGCTTCTTTCATTGTTCTGAAAAGTCCCAGATATGGTAATTAGCAGTTAGTATTGCATATTTGCGCTCCTTGTGGGAGAAATTATGTCACATCGTCGCAGATATTATATAGGTGATAAGTTTAGAGAATTCACCGATAGTAAGATGCATCAGCTAGGCTCTTTTCACGAGCTAGGTACATTGCATTTGCAATTTCCTCTTGCTTCCTCGCACTATCTTTTTCCATCAACTTCTGTTCCATCTGGATCTTACTAACATGAGCATTTCTTTCAGCCTCACTAATTGCTATCTTTTTCTGTGTCTCTGCTTCCTTCTCAGCTACTTTTTGTCTCTCTACTGCAATCAAGACCTGTAACACATCGTTGACGCATTGCTGGGTTACTGATTAAGTTACTGTTAATCATAGCCCAAATATCTGCATCAGAAGGAACTAATCATGCAACAATGGCACATCCGGAAATACTTTGATTGTCAGTACTCAATAGCTGCTATTATGATGATAGGTTGACAGAAACAATAACACAGAGAAAGATCTCGAGGTCCTTTTCTTTCCAATACACAGTTTAAAATGCTATATCCAGCACTTCTTTATCTTTTCTTTTTCCTGTTGTGCGTGTGGTCGGGGTTGAGGGGTGGATAGGCACAATTCTCAGATGGTGGAAAACAAATCATTTAGTGCAAACAGAAAGAGAAAAAGTAGGGTTTTCCACTTAATACCTTGGTGCGCTCCTGTTCCATGCTCTCAAAATTTCGTCTTATGCTCTCTGGGATACTAGGCTTTGTAATTCGTACACTGAGAATCTCAATACCTGGAGCATATCTTGTGCAGTCGGCCTGGAGCGCATCTTTCATTTTCTCATCAATCTGGAAATGTTTTGGCAGGCACCTTGTCAAGACTATGAACAATAATGTCAGCTAAAGTAACTTTGCTAAATTTTTGTTTTAGAACCCAGGAATGTAAGTCCTTGCCTTACAAGGCATATCATGGATGGTAAGCATGGAAATAGAGCATGTCTAAGTGAGGATAACATGAGTCAGCAGGTTAAAATCAGAAACAGTTAAAGATGCATTGAATGGCAAAAACACCAGAAGAAACAAAAAAGGATAAGTTAAGACTTCAGAAACTGGCAGACCATCAGTCCATAGAGGCCAAGAAGATTCTTACCTGATCGAACATGTCAATATAAACTTGTTGAAGGCTATGAGCACTGCAGAACTGATTGATCTCATGGTGGATCTTGTCATATATCCATGTATTATCATAATTGACCCCATAATTTAGCAGAGTATCGTACACATGTTCCTTCCGAAGGCGATTAACAACCTGAAAGCACATGAAACAAATAAGTTGACAATGCATTCCTGCATATATCTATACCATATCCACAAGGTAGATAATGTACTTCTATTTTCTCAAAGTTGATCATCACGCCACCTTTGGTCCCGCAAGGAATATCCCTCACCTGCATTTACCACATGATCCAAAGATCATTGACCCTATTCTTAATCAGGATTTACATTACTAAAAAATCATGCAGCTAGAAACTCAGAATCTCAGAAATTTTGAGATGAGAACCCTAAAAAAATATAACTACAGAAAGGAAATGTTACCAGATCTGTTTGAAGAGTAATTTGAATGGGTTCAAACTGAGTTATAAAGGGCAGTTTCAGATGAAAACCTGCACATTCAAACAGTAGACTTCAAAATAAGGAGATACCCCACAAAAATGCAAATGACCATCTAGGCAAAGCACCATATCACCTGGATCAGTTATTGTCTTTAAAAGGGCACCTCCTCTCCAATAGACTCCAACATGACCTTCCGGCACTTGGTGTAAAATGGATAAACTATTATTTAATGTTGAAACAGAAGGAGCCACAACCTGTAAATGATTTTAAGATGTCCCAGTTATACCTTGTCCATAGAAAAGAAAGATGTCTCACTTCTAATAACTCACGTCCCCAACATGTAAGTCACAGTTACTCTACCTAAGTCCTATTACCAAGTTATTCAATAGCATAGATGCAACACAAAATGCAGATCATTTACTCATTACTGCAGCATTAGACAATCGCCGTTGTTTTGGAATTGGAAAAAAAAAACCAAGACAAGTATATCCAAAAATAATCAACAACAGTTTCACCAGAAAGGTGACTCTATTTATTTATTTATTTATTTATTTATTTATTTTTGGGCGGGGGGAGGAGAGGAGCACTAGAAAAGTACAATAACTAATCCTTGAACATTTTAACTAAATAACGCTGTCAAAACTGAGAAGCATGCCAGGTGCTGAGCCTAAGGTGATACAACGAACCTTATCCTGCTTGCAGATGTGTCTTACAAACAACCAACTCAATCACAATTACCCTGACGATACTCGGTTGGGAGTAATGGAGTAATACAACGACAATGACGATGACTACTACGCTTCAAACTTTAGTCCCAACCGTGTTTCTCCACATAGATCCTATAAAAAACATTATCAGTTCTTTCTTTTTAGAAGTGTCAATTATCTATCCATGCATTTTTACGCCACAAGAATGGTATGCAAGTTACAAATATCAACCCAATGTAATCTGCTTTACTAATAAAATGATCACTTAAGCTACCAACCTATGTTAAAGCTGTTACGTGATGCAGTTCAGTTATGATTACAACTAAAGATATCAGGAAAGCACCTGCGGTTATATATTTTTTTTGCTACAAAGCAAGAAATTGGGGATTTTCAACCAAGAACTATTAGGAAATGGTGACTGACCACAAGGTTGCTGCACAAGAGAACTATCACAACTCTAATACTTTCACCATTTATAAAACATGTTTTTTCCCTTCAAAATAAGATATCATGAAGGATATGACAGCAAACTAACACCAAACTTTTGAAGAATAAACATTTAATGTTTGTATATCAATCTTGGATGGAGCCAAAGATTCACTATTTTTTGGCTTTGGGGTATGATGGAATAAAGAAAAATGGCTCTTTAAACTGTCTGCGCTTCTTTCAATAGTGAAGTAGCAGTTAGTCAATGCAACTTTCGACGTTCATCATGGGTCATCTGGAAACAGTCGCGCTATGTTTTTAAACATAGGGGTCAGGCTGCGTACATTCGACCCCCCTTTACCCCGCAATGGGCGGTAGCCTTTGAGGAATTGGGGTAATGTAAATACAGTTGAGTATCAAATATCAATCATCTACTCTTAACTATCTTTTACCATAAAACGCAATCGGTTCCACCCTACTAAGAGCTTGTTTCGATGGACTTGTAGCTTCTTCTTTTTTTGATAAGCAGTAATTTAGGAATTATAGCTTATAGTTTATAAGCATCAGTGATAAATTAGGAAATTACTTAGTATTGTCATTAAATGCTACAAACATCCAAAATAAGCTAATTCAAACATGCTCTAATACTTCTGCAGCTCAAATATCAAACACTGTACTCTATTTAGTCTTTCTTTTACCCTAAAAAGCAATACAATCAAAACCATTACATCACCAACAGGGCCTTAGATTAGTTTTGACTTAAGTCTACTTAACTGAACAGGCCACTCTATAGAGGTCAACGCAATTATCAAACACAAAAAATACAATTGAAGACCTAGCATAGTGGTTTATCAAACACCTAGTGCATAAATAAACCGAATCATCAAGCACTGTGCATTCCACATCTTCAACACAAATCAATAATTACAAAAACAAATTCAGAATCAAAACATAAAATGTCATCCGGAAACAGTACATGAACAAATTTATACATAGAAATCAATAGATAATTTACAACCAGTATATTGAAATTTTAGGGATAAAAATTTGTTCACCAATGCGAAAATGGCGATGAAAGCAACGAGCACAGTGACAATCGGAGTGAAGTCTCCGCCGGCGCCATCGCCGCCGGGCCTCGGACGTTGCGGAATAGCTTGATGTCTCTGCTGTTGCTGTGCATCCATGGCGGTTTTTTGGCTTTTCTTAGCAGAAAAATTTGTATTTTGCGTATAATAATTCCAAATAAATAAATAAATAAATAGATAAAACTTTTGTTGAATAAATTAATAAATTAATAAATTAATAAATAAATAAATCTTTTTTTTCTCGGTAATCGAAAAAAAATTATAATAGATAAAGTCCATTATTAGAAATATATAAAATTCGACGATCGTTCGTGGTAGAAGGAAGGAAATTAAGATTTTTCACCTATTCCGTTTCAATTTATTTGTGTTATATTTTTCTTTTATTTTTCAAAATATATGTTTTTTTATTTTTTATAACTTCTTATTTTTTTTATATATTATCTTTTAAGTTCAAAAAACTTGATTCGGTAAATGATGCTTATTTTTTCAAAATCGAATAATCGAATATAATTGAACCGAAGAATCGAATGCCAGAAAAATGCAAGTCAACCCATGTATATAGTTCATTTGAGTTATCACCTTGTTTCTAAGTAATTTTCAATAAAGAATTTTTTTTGTCAAATCTTAATAGTTAAACTGATAAATGAACCGATAATAATCAATAATCGATAAATTAATATTTTAATGGTTCTATAGCGGTTCAACATACCTACAAACTGATAATCCATAAGTCAAATTGATAAACTTCAAAATCAAACCAAACGGATCGATATGCAATCCTATTAGGTTCTGTGGTGATAGAAAAGTACTTGTCGTTAACGAAAAAATAAAATGTTAAAATTAAGGAATTTCAAATAGAGAAAGATATCAATCATCACTATTGACAGGTATCGCCATCAATTATCACTATACAATTTAAAAATATTTTATTTGATATATAATTTTAAATTAATATTAAAATAAAATATTTTATATGTTATGAATGAGCTCGAACCAACATTAACGATTGGACCCGAACCAATATTAACAAATGGGCCAGTGGACAAATTGTACAGAGAAAGCCCAACACCATATGGCTATACGATTCAAGTGTCTTACAAGAAGAGAGAATTTTCAAAATAGTTATATTTTAGCATTTAATACGATTTTCTTAGCAATAATTTCAATATTTATCGAAAATAGCTATATTTGAGTTGTTCACTTAATTTGTGTATTCTTTTTTTAAATTAATAAATATAATCATTAAATAATCAGATTGAGAAAATCATGGTAAAAAATCTTTCAATTCTGATAATTCTTTAATTCGCGAAAAAAATTCAACCAATTACATTACTAATTAGGATAAATCTCTTCTCCTTCTCTTCATCCATTGACGAGCTTCAATTGTCCATTGTCAAAGCCCATTGAATTGATTAATTTGTGGTTGGAAAAAGGAGATCGAAAGTTATAAGTCAATTTGATGGTCAGATCGAATCATGTATTAAGTCAATAAAGTTTAGGTTTGATATTGAAGTTATTTTTAACCTCAAAATTTTTAGTGTTCCCCTTTAAAAATCAATTATGAATTCTCCGAATTTTATTTTGATATGATAAGTGTTACGCCGAAAAATGATCGACTTAAAAATAAAAATTGAAAAATATTGAAAATGTTTGAAAATCGAGAATCAATTTAAACTCAATTAATTTGAGCAAAATCAATTTTTGAAATTCGAACAGACACAGAGTCGCCACCTAATTTTGCGGATAATTAGGAAACCTTTAAATTATTTTTAAAAGA
>JAABOM020000092.1:6556319-6597424 GCA_011800125.2 Solanum clarkiae
CCGATCTTTTAACAAACTTAAATGAAAATTTTATTTTTAATCTAAGTAAGATAAGAATTTTATTTAAAGCTAAATAAGATGAACATTTTGTTTTTAAGTTAAATAAGATGAAAATTTAATTTTAAAAACACACGATATAATCATGAAAATGTATACACAAAATTATTTACATTAAATAAGATGAAAATTTTATTGTAAGAATGAATATCGCTTGCAAAGAAAATATTTTTTTAAAAACAACTAAATAAGGTGGAGGATATTTTTATAAACAAACAACTTTTTCTTAAAAATTATGCAATGAATAGTACTTTGAATATGACAAACCAAATAAACAATAAAAATTTTTCTCATCATAACTTATCCCATCATAATTTTAATCCAAACAAAACGACTCTTTAAAGGATATCTGTATACTCCCCTCAAATTTCATATTAGTTATTATCATTGCTAGAAATATTTATTAAATTAAAATTAAAAATAAAAATAATTAATTACCGATGGATAAAAAATGTGACGAGGGCAGCATTAAACTAGAGATGAAAAGGACGGGTGGCATGTTTCACTTGCAAGGCCTCTGCTCCCCAACACCACATCTCATAATAGTATATAAATATTTTTTATTTACATATTAATTAAAAATATAAAAGACATAGCTTATTTTTATTTTTCATCAAAAAAAATTTTTCCTTCGTACCAATGACCAAACACACACCTAGTTAGATGTTTTACTAATTTGAAAAAGGCTTAAAATACTTTTAAAATATTAAAGATGATATAAAAATATCCTTCATTCACCTATAGAACCTAAAATATTATTCTTATCGAAGGCACATTAGACTTTTTTTCTTAAAATTTAAATATCTATATAAAAAAGATAAAAAAAAATTAAATTTTTAAAACATAACACTAATGGTTAAATTAATAATTGAATATTTTTGTTGAGGAGGAGGTTGGTTTCCACAGCTTAGGGAAGTGAGCATTAGAAGCACGTGTGAGTTGAGGTTTTATGGTCCCACAAACATACAAATAGGACCGGAGATTGGGGCGTAGAATCTGTCTCATCATGTTGCTTGGAAATTGGAATAATATTCTATTTATTTTTACTCGTTCCTTATTAATTTGACGTAAGGATTAAGAATAAGGGTGTGTATCAATTATTTTGGTTCAATTTTATATATTATTAGATCGATTTTTAATTTTTAAATATGCTAAATCAATAACAAATTAATAAAATATTTTTATCGATTTTAAGTTCTTAACAATTCGATTTACGATTTACCCGATAAGGATGATAATGAGAATTTGCATTAATAAAAACAGATGGAGTACGAAAGTGTAAAGATTAAAGACTAAATACTAGAATGGGTAACTATTCACTTAAGTACAATAAAGATTAATAGGTAAAGTACCACTATAGTGTCTTGTTATTATTAAATTACTAATATTTAATATTTATGAAGGTGTAAAATACGGACGAGGACCACTATAGAACTCGATTAAAGTTGATTGGTCCGTTGAGTATGGATTTTGTCGTTGCATGCCCAAAAGACAAGAATTGGTTCTACCAAATGTACCACCCAAAAAATTACTGGTGTGATGACGTCAGTTTTCATGCAGTTTATTTCTTAGTCAGCACCTAGATGTGATTTTCTATTACCTTCGGAAGAAATCAAAGATTCAATTCAACAGCCAATATAGATACACCACAGCAAATTGTACTTTCAAGAATTACATCTTGGCAGCACACAAAAAGTATTACGATATTTCAGACGACGTCAATCAAAGCACTCAAGGAGCTGATGCATCTAAGTTGGAGAGTTCGCTCACAAACATGATTAATGGATTCTGCATTCCTGTCGGGTCTCCTTGGCACCTCGTGGATGAAGTCTATATACCTGTGAACTGTGAGGGGAAATTTCATTGGGTGCTGGCTGTTGTTGCTTTGAAGGAAAGGTTGATACGAGTCTATGATTCCACAATAGGTTCAAGGCATCGAAATCTATCAGTCGAGATTCAAAAGATGGTTGTGATGTTGCCAACATATCAATAGGAAAGTGATTTTTCGAAAAAATCATAGGATTGACTAGACTACTCTTGAGGCATACCAGGAGAAGGCAACAAGTGAAATGTTAGGTCAAGAAATTTCCTTCAAAGTTGAATTTGTTCAAGGAATTTCACAACAAAGCGACAAAATGTAAGTTTCTTAGTTGCTTATAGTTTCTTTAAATAACCTTCTTTGTTTCATATTATTATTTTTTCATTCTTTGCCACCACATTTTGAGTTGAGGGTTTTAGGAAATAGCCTCTCTACTTCTATAAGGTAGCAGTAAGGTCTGCGTACAATCTACCCTTCCCAGAACCCACTTGTGGGATATCACTGGGTATGTTGTTGTTGTTGAAGGTGTAAAATAATGAATTATTATAATTTTATTGGGTTATGGTTTACCCAATAACTCAATAGTAAAATCGATATCGAACCGATAACCCAATAATATTTTTTTTCAAAATCATTAAAAATCCGATAACCTAATAACCCAATAACAATAAACCAATAATATTTTTGTAGGTCGGTTCAGCTTTTGCACACTCCTAATTAAGAAGTAGTAAATAATAGAGGTAATTTAATCAAATCACTTTTTAAATATAATTAATATAATATCTTGAAAAATATAATAGAAACATGATTATAATTAATAACAAGGATAAATTAGAAAATAAGTATAAAATTATCTCTAAATTTTATAATTTGAATAAATATTATGAAACATTCTAAAATAGTATAAGAAGCCAAGCAAAAATAAATAAAAATTTAGAATATTAAAACTCCATGTACGTGATTCAAGAAAAGGCCGAATCATAGGAAAATATCTACATAAATGAACAATGAACGGAAAACAGAGGAGAAAAAAAATCATTTTCGTATGATTTAAGGGGAAAAAAAAAGGAATAAAGGAAAAAGTTTTCATTCTCCGTAATTTGCTCTCTAATTAAAGCACAAGAGGTCAATTTAATTTCTTTGATTTTTTAATAGTTAAATGCACCTCGTATTCTTTCTCCATTCATTTTTATTTGTCACTATTTCATTTATCCAAATTAAACTATATAAATTTTAATCAACATTTTAAGATGTATTTTTCATCATATTAATATAAAAAAGATTGCAGCTTATAATATTTTTTTGTATAGCTTTCAACCATCTAAATTTGTATTTCAAATATTAAATTTAGCTACTTCAACTTAGTTTTAAAGTTTAGTCAAGTTAACCTAAAAAAATGAAATAATGACAAGTAAAAATGAATAAAGGGAGCATTTTTTTTTTCTTGGAACTCAGGTCCTTCAAATAATTTTGTATGAATTTAAATACTATTTCTTCCATTCCATATTACTCTCTCCATTTTAATTTATTTGTCATGATAAGATTTAGCACAATTCTTAAACAAAATTAATTAGAAGTATTGTTTGACAAATATATCCCTTATAAATAATTGAATTTTTATCTCTATATATAATCTTAATTTTAGAATAATTAATGCTAAGAGCAAAGTTAAAAAAAAGATAATTAATTCTCTCTTCATTATCTAAATTCACAACTATTTTAAGATAATTATTTTTAATAGACCTTACACGGAGGGAGGAGTTGTTAGTTTGGTCCCTCGCAGCTTGCTTAAGAAATCATTAACAAGAAGGATAATTTTACTAATTTACTCCCACCATCCTAAATTAACTTTATTTTTTTAGGTTTTTTTAATGATCAAAATGGTTGAATTATTGAAAGTCCAAGATGAATGTTTGAATCTTTCTTCATATTTGTCATTTCATTTATTGAAGTTTATATATTATGAGAGATAAATTATACTGCATATTTATGATTTTACATAGTACAATAGTAGAAAATATAGTTTAAATTTTGTCTTTGAATGTTTTTTTTTATTTATGTATGTGTTGCCTCACAAATTAAGTTAAAATGAGGAGGCAGTACTTTTTAAGAAACTTTACAAACTTATTTACACTTTTTAAAATTATCAATCGTATATTAATTTTGTAAGTTTTGATAAATAATTTGAAATAACTATTATTGATAATGTAGACAACTAATATGAGACATAAGAAGAAATATCAAGTGTATCGTAAGGTTTTTAGTCAACAACATATCCGGCAGCAATTTTTTGTAAAGTCTCGTCCCATTCTAAATTACTAATCACCTATAATTCTTGAGGGTTGATTTAATTAATTATTCAAGCTAATCAAATAAACTTAATTCAAAGGTTGATATTAAAAATTATGCGATGGGGAAGTACAATAGTCACGTTTCTTTCCATAATAATATCACGATAAAAATACTCTATCTGTCCCATATTAACTGAATTTCTAAGATAATGCACACAGATTAAGAAATATATTATTAATCAAAATTTTCATTACTGCCCTTTTGTTTATTCTTAAGTTATTAATTAAAAAAGATTTAAAATATAACTAGTAAATTAGTAATAATGATAGTAGAAGTTAAGGATGCCTCTTAGAATTTCAACATCCATTTTTCCAACAACCATACATTAATTTTCTGGTTTTACGTAATGCTCTATTTTTCTACTAATTATTTGTAGATGAACCAAAATTTTCAAATGAAAATTTCAATACAACATGTACTCCTCAAAATTCAAATGGTGATAAATAAATATTTTCAAAAATAAATATTTGACAGAAACCAAAATTTTCAAGATTTAACTTCCCTCCAAAAGTTTTTCTATAAACAGTCGAAACTTAGTTTGTAGAAAAAACTACAAATAGTATAAACAGCCATTAAGAATAAATTTAAAAAAAATGGCTGTTAAACAATCAGAATAAACAGCCATTGTACAAATAATGGCTGTATATTTCTTTTGATTTTGTAGAAAGAATAAACAGTCAAAACTTAGTTTGTAAAATCCATAAACTTTTTTTTAATTTTTTCTACAAATTAATGGTAGTTTGTTCTGACTGTTTAACAACCATTGATGGCTACAAATTAATGTCATTGTACAGCCATTTATTCTGACTGTTTAACAACCATTTAATCAAAAGAAATATACAGCCATTAATTTGTCCAATGACATTAAAAAAATATACAGTTATTTTTTTAAATGACTTTGTAAAGAGTGAATCATAAATGACTTTATAAAGAGTATAGTTTAATTTTTTTTAAAGTTTAGTTTTATTAAAGAGAAGGATAATATTGAAAAAAATTTCAAACATCTATCTTGAAGTTTGAACAATTTAAATATTTTGAACACTAAAAAAAGTTCTAAAAAGTCAGTTATATTGAGACGAAGGGAGTATCATTTAATACTTGCGTTCCTTTTCGAATCTATTGTAATACATTAGAAGCTCGTGCACATAATAATTAGGTCTTGGGGGATTCTCATAAAATTGAACTTTCATTTTTTATTATAGTTTCGCATTTTAATGTTATAGTTGGGTTGTAAGCTCACTTGTCTTGGTGGAAAAAGACGAATGCCATCACATCAATTTTGGGTCGTGACAGAAAAATAATCGAAAAAGGATAAATTAACAAGTTGATCAAAATTTTCAAACAATTAGCTCATTTCAATTAGACTAATTATTTTTTTCTAAAGCTTAGGAAAAACAAACAAAAAACAAATTCAAAGGTTAAATTAACCATATGGCCAATTTTTTTAAAAATAATTAGCTCTTTCTCATTAGTTTATCTTTTTGAAGTCGAAAAAACACAAATAAAAACGTAATTTATAGGACATATTATTTTAAATTTTTCTTCAATATTTTTTTTTGAAACGTTGTTATTGTATGTTCAAAATTTTTATTGTTCAGCTCTTTTTTATTAATTTGTATTTAATCTCACAACAATATAAATTTCACTAACTTTTAAAGATTTTATTATATTGATATTAAAAAAAAATAATTTATAATATTTTTTGTATAATTTTTGAATGTCTAATTTTTCATTTTAAATATCAAATTAATATATTCTAATTAAATTTTAAAAGTTAATCAAATTGACTCTCGAAAAATTAAAAAGAAACCAACAAAATACAAGATCACTTTTTTCGATTCAATTTATATGAATTAGTTTGATATTACTTGAAATTTTATTTTTTTATTAAAAAGATACTCCCTCTATCCAACATAAATATCTAAAAATAATTTTAAATCATTAAATATTTTAAAAAAGTTTCTTTAAATATCGTGTAAGTAAGGGTGCAACTAGAGCTTTCTCCTAAGTCTTTAAGTCTTTTTTTCCGAAAAGGCATGTGAAAAATGCTATTTGGCTGAAGCTCCTTCTTTCTCTTAGTTCTCTGCGTCTGCTATATGCTGACAGTTCTCTCCGCCAGAGCCGGTGGTGCTCCGCCGCCGGAATTTCTCCTAAAGGGCCCCAATTTGAAATGCACGAGTTCGAGGCGTTTAAGGATCTGGGCTGGCTGTGATTTTCCCGATTTTCTTCCTAAACAAGTTGAGAAAATCAAAGACCCTTATGCTAGAAAGTTGGCTTCACGAATCGAGAGAATTCCAGTACGTTTTTCCACTCTTTTTTGTAAAATATAGGGTTCTGTTGGTGTTTGTGAAGCTGATTTTTCGTTGTGTTCGAAGTGTATGAAGTACTGGGAATCATTGGGAGTTGGGGGTGGGTGGGGGGTGGGGGTGGGATTTGTACTTTTTTGTTGAAATGGGGCTGTGCTGATGGGTAAAAATTTCGTTTTTTTGGACTAATATAGTGTGTAAAATCAGTTGATTAAGACTTGGATCATGCATGCAGGATGTTATAGACGGTTTATTTTGCTGTTCTTTTTTAAACTTGGTGTCTTTGTAACCTTTCATAAAGGTAGGTAGTAAAGTCTACTTGTGAAACGCTTCGGGGTGGCCGACTGGTTTGGTTTGGGGCTTCCATGTTGGAGGACTCAAGTTGCCTTCTGGGTCGAGCTCGTCCCACCCAGCTTGCATAGTGCGGGTTCCTCTCTTATGTAGTTTGCGAGCTAGTGCATATGAACGGGGTTTATCCTGTGCTCCAGGTTGGAGGTCTCAAGTTGCCTTTTGGGTCGAGCTCGTTGCACCAGGCTTGCCTAGGGCGGATTAACTCTCCCCTGTGTAGTTTGCGAACTATTGCATAGGAGCGGGATTTATCCCGTGTGCACCCAAAGGGTAGCGGCCGTGGGTTCCTCTTGTCATAAAAAAAAGTCTCCTTGTGAAATTACACTACACTGAGTATGGGGGGTGGGGGGTTGGCCGTGCCACCTTGTGTACAGTGAAGAAGCCAGAATATTTAGTAAGAGGATCAAAATATGAAGAAGTGAACATACAAAGAAGTTGGAGGAGGTTCAATATTTACTATATATACATACAAATATTTGTAATCATGTATAAACAGTGTTATTGTCATAGATATCACATACATACCTAGATTGATGCAGCAGGTGTGTATGTAACCATTGCAGTAGTTAGTATACATGCTGCAACGGAGGTGTCCGTCCATGGTCCACAACTTAAAGATTCTTCTTGTATGGACTCTGTATTTTTCTTTTAATCCTAAACTCAAGTATGTTGTTTCTCCTGGTTCATTTAGGTAAACTTTTCGAAGGGTTGTATCATGAGTAGTTGTGTAAAGCCAAAAGAACAGAAAGAGGCCAATCCGGTTGTACTTCTCCATGGTTTTGATAGGTATGGCTCATGCTAAGCTGATAGTGTATTGACAACTTTTTCTTGCTGTACTCCTCTTGTTCATTATACCTCATTGTTCAGCACATGTTTAGAATGGAGGTACACACTTCCATTGCTTGAGGAGGCTGGTTTGGAAGCCTGGGCTGTTGATATCCTTGGATGGGGTTTCTCTGATTTAGGTATATCGTTTTGTTCAAGCTCTTTCTCAATTTTCATTTTTCAAAAAGATTTTGCGAACAAAGACTCAAGATTTGCTCATGGTTTCATCCCTTTCTGTTTCCTTGTGATTTTTAAGGAACGCTTCCATCATGTGATGTGGCTTCCAAGCGTGATCATCTTTACCAGGTACCTACTGATTTTATAAAATATATGTTTTAATCTAGTATCAGAAACAACCTCTCTACCCCACTAAGGTATGGGTAAGGTCTGTGCTGCCCCTCACCCTCCCCAGACCCCAATTATGGGACAACATTGAGTATGTTCTATATGTTCTAATCCAGTGCATACTCACTTGAAAAGCTGGAACTAGTCTCATTTATTGCAGATTACTTTGGTAGAGAAGAAGTAGCCTATATAAGTACACAACTAAGTAAGAAGTTGCATTCAATTAGCTCCAAGGAATGTAGGGTACGTAAATACTTACTATGCAGGGTAAAGTTCCACAAATTGCACTATTTTCAGTAGTATGATATCACAGTTTTGTAGCATCATAGAGGAGCTCTCTTGCTTACAAGGCAGAGACGCAACTAGGAAATAATCGTGTAGTGTTTACTTCATTCAAGTTTATCTGTAAGAAGCAGTATAAGGGCAATAAGAATTTTCCATTTACTCGTTTCCTAATTTACAGTCTCGTTTTTCTTTCAGTTGTGGTCTACCTACATCAAGAGGCCAATGGTACTTGTTGGACCGAGTCTTGGATCTGCTGTTGCCATTGACTTCTCTGTCCACTATCCCGAAGCTGTAAGTATGTTCAGTGACTGTAAATCCCTATCCATATTTATTGATTAGTTTCTACTTTCTAGTATTACGGAGGAATCATTTTATGGCTAACTCCGAGATAACTTATACTTTATAGGTGGATAGGCTGGTTTTAATCGATGCAAGTGTTTATGCGGAAGGTACTGGAAAGCTTGCGACATTACCCAAAGCAGTAGCTTATGCTGGGGTGAGTCTTCCCCAAGTCCTCTTAATATAAAGAGATACATTTCACTTCGATTTTAACCGTTTGATGCAACTGAACGTCTATATCATAAGGCTGTGGTTTCACCAATAACTTGGTTATGTTAGTGTTAGCTTTAAATATAAAGGAGAGAAGCTTCTTACCTACTTGTTAATGATGATTGAATCAACTTAATTGATACAAGATTAGCACCCCTTGTATGCTGACACTCTTTGGTTGTGAGATCTTTCCCTTAATACTGCAAAACCCCAAATAAAGAAAGAGCCCGTTCTAGATACACGGGACTACTACTCGAAGGGAAATCTTCTGATCCAAATAAGTGATATAACATGTTTTAAATTATGATCATGACATTCTTCGAGTATCTTCCGTCCATGATTTCTTTTATTTTCTCTATCTTGACAAAAACCTGTTGCAGGTCTACTTGTTAAAAAGCATACCACTTCGTTTATATGCAGCATCATTGGCTTTCAATGGCTTACCATTAAGTACATGTATAGATTGGACTAATGTAAGTTTTGATACACTGAATCTTTGAGAAACCTGAAAGTCGTGGAGCTCAGATTTTGGAACGTGCATCTGCATTACTTGTTTTATCAAACCTTGTGATTACATTGTTTCTTATCCAGATAGGTCGTTTACATTGTTTATTGCCTTGGTGGGAGGATGCAACAGTGAATTTCATGATCAGCGGAGGTTACAACGTCATTGATCAGATAAAACATGTATGTGGAAATATATTGATTGCTTTGCCTGGAAAGGGTAATTCTTCAGCTTCCTGATGCTAGGAGTTCTGTCATACAGGTCAAGCAGAAAACACTAATAATATGGGGCGAAGATGATCAAATTATCGACTACAAGCTTGGAGTGGTATGTTTCTTGCCAACTTCGGAAAAATATTACTAACCTGTTAGCTCCTAGCAGCCGAATACATAGTACATGAAATAACTACTGAAGTTTCCATTGTAACTTTTGTGCTCAGAGATTGCATTGTGAACTTCCAAATGCGACTCTACGCCAAATACCAAAGTGTGGCCACATTCCTCATGTGCAGAAGCCTGATATTGTCTCCAGGTTGATTGCGGAATTTGTTCTGTCTGATCGATCACAAACAGCGAAACCTCACTCTGTCTCCGCGATCTCTGTTCCTGCGATTACTGCTACTTGTACACGCAGATATCTACTACGATAGTTTGTCTCTAGGAAACTGGAATTATTTGTGATTTTAGCAATTAGAATAGTATAGATTGAGGATTAGAAACTGCAATATCTAAGTTGTGGCTTATTGTTGGATGGGAGTTTTGTTGAATGACATATGTTTGTTGTATTTTGTCATTTACCAGTTCGACAATGTACAAATCCGAAAGAATAAGGTATATGCAGATCCTATCCATACCTCCGAAGAGTAAGGTATATTGCAGATCCTTTCCATACCTCTGTGGGGTAGAGTTACTCTTTTGCATGTCTTCACGAAAATTGTTACAAGTTTGTAATTTTATCAATATGAAATATCTTATGATAATGTTTGAAAGTTTATTTCTAAACATGAAAATTTCATAATTTATCAAAAATTTAATTTTTAAATTCTTATCATAAGAAATTTATAATTTACAAATAAGATATTAAAATATTTTATAATAACAGCAATGGTCGTGTCTTTATATGGTGTTATTATTTTCATTCATTTTGTTATTTTTATTGTCTTTACGATTTATCATTTGCTTCCTTTTTTAGTTGTTTGATTTCATATTTAGTATTTTCTATCTTTGGAGATATGTTTTTGAGTCGAGTATCTTTCAAAAACAGTTTACATGCATTAATACTTCATATTTCTTTTCTAAATAAATATTTATACTTAAAAAAAACAAATTAGAACTATGAGTCTATATTATCATAGTAGAAAAATATAAATTAATAAATGAAATTTTTATTAAAAAATAATAAAATCACAAATTTGAAATTGAAATTCCGCCACCACATGATTGGATAATATGGTAGTAGGAAAAACCAGTGGCCACCGTACAGGACTGAGCGAGTGAGAAACAAAGAATATGTTGACACTGCTCTCCGCCGGAGCCGGCGGTGCTCCGACGCCGGCGTTTCGTACAAATGGACCCAATGCGAAATGGTCGAATCCGAGGCGTTTAAGGATCTGGGCAGGTGAGTTTCCGGATTTTCTTCCTAAACAAGTCGAGGATATCAAAGACCCTTATGCTAGAAAGCTGGCTTCACGAATTGAGAGAATACCAGTACGTTTTCTCTTCCTTGCTATTATCTTTTCTTTTTGGGATAATTTCTAGTTTTTTAATTTGGTTGTAGAATTTCAAAATTTGGGGGCAAATTCTGTAGATGGGTTAAAGTTTGTTTAGTGTTTGAAATAAATGACATGCAACATGGGCAAAATTTTGGGTTTTTGTTCTAATGAGTAAAGTTTTGTTCTTTTGGACAAATATTACCACATAGGTAGCAAATTCGGAAGTTCGTTATTGCTATTTCAATTTGTTTGTCTTATTTTAACGTGATACAGACAGTAAGAAAGTTCAGACTTTTGAATGTCGTGATCTTAAACTAAAGATACATAGATATGGAAAGTTCAAATTGTAGTGTTACTAAAAAAGGAAGATATATTTTTTTTAACTGGACTAAAACGGAAAGTAAAGACAAAGAAATTGAAATGGGAGTAGTGCTTTAGAACTTAAAATCAGTTGGACAAGATTTGAATTCATGGATGCAGGTACTTATTAATTATTATTGCAGCTACAGGGGTTATTTTTATGTCTTTGCATGTGGATGTTATATATGGATGAGATTACAAGGAACAAGAGAGTTCTTTTTCCCTTTTCCAGCTCATTTTATATGACAGTATTTAATTGAACCTAGAATCTTTTCAATGTTTTCTCGACAATAGGGCAAGAAAATATTGAAGTAATGGTTAAAACGTCAATTTAAGAGAGATAACACCCCAATGTATAATTTGGATAGCTCAGTGATGTTTGTTTTGTAAGTCGTGAAAGATGTATAGAAGTGACATGGTGCCAAACATTTTGGGACATCCCCAAAATGGAAAGAGTATCATATACTGGGAAGCAGGGAATGTATTTTATAGAGGAGGATCCATGATTTTAAGACTTTGGGTGCTGACTACTTTTGGATCCACTACTTTGTAACGATGCATGCTGACTTAGTTTGAATGTACATTTTATAAGTATTTCCTTGTTCACATACACACTTGGAACTGAATGGAGCGGGTGGAAATGCAACCATTGCAGTAGTATATGCGCTGTCATAGAGGTGTCCATCCATCTTAGCAACTTAATCATTCTTCTTTTATGGATTCTGTCCTTATAAGCTTAATAAAGTCACATATCTAGATATATTGCTCTGGATTGAATTAATCATTCTCTTTCTTTATGAAGTTCTGGTTACTGCCTTTGTTTGATGGTCCAGCTTCATTGCTGGTTCATTTTAGGTAAACTTATCAAAGGAATGTGTCATGAGTAGTTGTGTGAAGCCAAAAGAACAGACAGAGGCCAATCCAGTTGTGCTTCTCCATGGTTTTGATAGGTATGGCTCAGGCTAAGCTCATAGTTTTGACCACTTGCTCTTGTCGTGCTCCTCCTTTTCATTATACCTCATTGTTCAGCTCATGTTTAGAGTGGAGGTACACACTTCCAATGCTTGAGGAAGCTGGACTGGAGACATGGGCAGTTGATATCCTTGGGTGGGGTTTCTCTGATTTAGGTATGTTGTCTTGTTCTAGCTCTTCCTCGGTTTTTTATTTTTCAAAAAGGATTTTGCTAACAAAAAAAAAAAAAAAGATTTGCTCATGGTTTGTATTTTTTTGCTTTCTGTGATATTCAAGAAAGGCTTCCGTCATGTGATGTAGCTTCCAAGCGTGATCATCTTTACCAGGTACCTCCTGGTTCCAAAATATATGTTCTAATCTAGCGCATATGAACTTGGGAGGTTGGAATTAGTTCCATTACACATTCTAATAAATGTGAAGTTCCATATCTAAGTTCCACATTAAAGTAAATCTCATAATCATTTTTTTCCTGGTAGTGTAACTATAATACTTAGTATGCAGGGTCCTGTTCACAGTTATATCCCATTGTGCATTGTACAGTGGTATCATATCATAGTGATGCAGCATTAAGAAGGGGCATCCTTGCTTTCTTGGCACAGCTCTACACTGTGAAAATATCAAAGTAGTGTTTATTTGTCTGTATGTAGAAATTGCTAGAAGTGCAATAAGGATCAGACAGATCTCCCTGGCCTGGCCTGAATACCATGTTGAAGAATTATTCGGATATTAAATTTCTTAAAGAATTTTTTATTTATGTGTTTTGAAAATTCTCAGTTTCGTTCGTCTTTCAGCTGTGGTCTACCTACATCAAGAGGCCAATGGTACTTGTCGGACCCAGTCTTGGATCTGCTGTTGCTATTGACTTTTCTATTAAATATCCAGAAGCTGTAAGTACATTCGGTCATGGGTCATCCGGAAACAGTCGCCCTATGTTTTTAAACATAGGGGTCAGGCTGCGTACATCTGACCCCCCCTTACCCCGCAATGGGCGGGAGCCTTTTGAGGCATTGGGGTAATGTTGTTGTTGTTGTTGTAAGTACATCGGTAACTTAGGATCTCTGTCTAGATGTTGTAGATTTCTTTCTAGTATGAAGAAGGTACTGTTTTATGCTTACTCCAAGTAGCTTTTACTTTATCAGGTTTATAAGCTGGTTTTACTTGATGCAAGTGTTTATGCAGAAGGTACGGGAAACCTTGCAACCTTACCCAGAGCAGCAGCTTATGCTGGGGTGAGTTACAAAGGGATACATTCTTCGCTAGATTGGATTGTTTGATGTAACATAACGTATATGTTAGTATAATGTTTGTGGTTTATTAACAACTTGGTTTCCGATTTGCAAACTCAAGTAGTAAAAGTATAAACTTTTGCCTAATTCTTAATGATGATCGATCTAGACTCTCTTTGTCTGTCAGATCTTTCTCTTAATGCTGCAAAACCTCAACTAAAGAAAGAACTCTTAGTATCAATTTGTTACCAAAATATACTCAGATATGTTTCAGCAGCATTCTTCGATTATCTGCCATCTGTATTTGTTGTTCTTTTTGCTAATCCAGAAACTACCTGCTGCAGGTTTACTTGTTGAAAAGTCTCCCTCTTCGTTTATATGCAACTTCATTAGCTTTCAATGGCTTACCACTAAGTACCTGCATAGACTGGACTAATGTAAGTTTGACCAATTGATCTTTTTAGAAACCCAAAAGTCATGGAGATCAGACATTCAAAATGTGCTTCTGGCATACGTTGATGCTCTTTGTTTCACTTTCTGATTATCCGTTTTTCTATCCAGATTGGCCGCTTACATTGTTTATTACCTTGGTGGGAAGATGCATTGGTAAATTTCATGATCAGTGGAGGTTACAATGTTGTTTCTCAGATAGAACATGTATGTGCAGATTTACTAAATTTTCTTAAGCGTTCTCTAGATAGATGAGTTTTCTGTGACCTCCTGTCACTTTCTTTTTCATTGGCTCTAGTATCAAGCAACATTTTCTTGCTGCATTTAATTGACAATTATTGGATCACGAAGACCAGAAATATTGAGTTTAATCTTACTACTTTCTTCTTTTGGGCATACAATTGTGAGATCAGAGTCTAAATTCTAAATACAGGATCCTGGGCACTTGTTTTATTTTTGAAATCTGTTTAAATAAGAGAAATGCAATCTGTTGTGTTCTAAAACAGAGCAGACAAGTGATATCCCATAAGTATTAACTGCAAACACCGCACAACTTCTCTTGAAACTACAAACCTATTAACTTTAGATGTCATTAAAATCATTCATGTGGTATGTAAATCAGACCAAAGTTACAGTGGCGCTCTATATATGTGGCCCTCATAATTTGTGGGGACCAACACTCACCAACCTAGTGGATCTCAAGGCTGATTTGTTCAACTTGCTTCTGATTCTGCTGTTTCATGGCATTGAGAGTGTTTTGAGCTATAGTTTCATTTTCTATGTTATCTACTGGTTTCCTTCCTGTCACAATGGAAAATTGTGCAGCATTCTCATGCTAGGACTCCTTTATACAGGTCAAGCAAAAAACTCTAATAATTTGGGGTGAAGATGATCAGATTATTGACTACAAGCTTGCAGTGGTATGTTTCTTTCAAACTTTGGAACAATATAAACCTGGTAGCTCCTAGTATCCTTATATTCAGTACATGGAGTGTTACTGAAGTGTCCATTGACCTTTATGTCGTCAGAGATTGCATTGTGAACTTCCAAATGCAATTCTACGCCAAATACCAAAGTGTGGCCATATCCCTCATGTGGAGAAGCCTGATGCTGTCTCCAAGTTGATAGTGGACTTTGTTCTCCATGACCAACCACAAAGGGAAAATCCTGAATCGGTCTCCACCATCTCAATTCCAGCTTGATTAGTGGTACTTGTAGAAGCAGATAGCATATCTCACATGTGAAGATCCGACTTCCTGATTCTACCTCATGATGAGGTTAGTTTGCCAGCTTCAATGGTGAATATGCTCCCATTTTTTGAGCACTGTCGACCTTATAGCCTACATATCAATTATCACAGGTGCTTTCGCATCCAGTAGAGAAGTGTAATAAACTGAATACTTAAAGCTGAGTATTATCATTCTGGTATATTTTTCTTCCAGCACATGCTAATATCATTTTACATTAAATTACCAATTACTATGAACTTGTGTGATTTGCTGTTGACATTATGTCTTGTTGTGCAACATAAGTGCAACACTTCACAAGCTCAAAGGTAGTTACCAAGTCATTATCCTTATTATATCATAAAAAAACACATGCATGTGCAGTGGAGTCACCATCCAAGTGAAACAATTATAAGAATGTTCTCTTTTTTCTATAAAGAAACCAATTAAAGTTTCCAGTCCAGATTCACTTTACCTTGCCCTTTTTGCCTGTATAAACCAAACAAGGTCAAAAAGATCTTGCTTTGAAACTTCTTAAAGTTGTTCTTGCATTTTTGCACCTACCCATGGTGTCCATGGTGTCCTGACCAGCTTATGTGCAAGATACATGCTAGCACATGCAGTGTACTCTGGCCACAAAGATCCAACTCTCTCTTTTGTCTCTTATGAGATTCATAATCTTTGATGTCGTATAAGTTTTACTCAGATGGCATGCAAATGGTGGTAAGAGAAAACCCTCAGGATCTTTTGGTGTGAGGTACAAATTGTAATAATCTCGAAATAAAATGTAAAACTAATTTATGTTTGGACGTATAAGGTAATTCTTATTTCGAGATTATCCTGAAATAACATATTGTCAACCAAACAACCCCTTATTTGGTTTATTCCCTTTGGGAAAAACCAAGATTCCATTCACTCTGACAACTCAGATACCTGATCCTATTTGTTCATTTCTTTAAGCTGAGTTTTCATAGACTTTGATCATATTTTTTAATTTAATATTATATTAGAAAACATTAGAGACAGATTAGCAGAGATGGTTAGTAGGGTAGCAAGTACTCATTGATAATTTCTAAAATAAAAAATACATTCATGTCTCTACTTCTCTAGATATACAAAAAGGAAAAATCTAAAAAAGAAGAGATCAGATTCTTCTACATTACTAGTACATATTACTACCCCAGAAACAGCCACGTCTCCACTTCAAGAGGGAATCTAATTCCAACTTTACCCAATCACCAAAGGAGGAAGGGAAGATGGAGATAATAAAGAAACAAGAAGAAAATAACAAAAAAAAGAAGTCCCACGTGGAGATGTGTCCAGATGATTCTCCCCTGCTGACCATTGAAAAATGCTACCCATATCATCTCATACCCCCTCCTTTCACATTCACTGCCTCACATTTCAGACTTTCTGCTTTTAAACTCTTAAGCATACCACCAACAAGCTGCTTGTAAACAAAAGTGCTATGGTGAAAAAAGCGCTGCTTAGATGAAGAGTCTCTGTGCCACTGCCATCTGGGTTGTAGCCACTTCCTGTTGGTCCTAAACCAAAAGTTGGGTTGTTAATACCTGTATTAGTTCCTGTGCCCGTGCCAGTGCTTGTCCCGGTGCCAGTGCCAGTCCCAGTTCCTATCCCTGGATTTGTTGTGGTTCCTGGTGTGGTTGGGCTTGTGGTGCCTCCAGTGGTGCTGGTTAAAGTAAAAGAACAATATAAGAGAAAGAACAAGATCATACACCATCCATCCACTACAGTGACAACAAACGGGATATAAGGAGGGTAAAACATACACGAACCTTACTCTTACCTCAAAAGTAGAGTCTTTTTCTGATAGACGGGAATAATAATCCGAAACAGTGCAGAAAAAGAAGTAACAGAACAACAAGACATAGGACGATAACTACACCGTCCATCCACTATATTCAATCACTAATACTATAAAGAAATTCAAGACAGGGGTGGCTGTCTCCAACTTGCTTGAGATTGACACTGTTGTTGTCATTATAGTACATTCCACAGAGTAAGCATGTTACATGAATTATGAGAAATGGTGGAAAGGACTTTGGTTCTTATAAAATATTTGCATCATGGCTGGAAAACACATTTCAACTTAAAAGATTTTCATTACGACAATTGTGGAAAGTGACAAATAAAACATTAATATAAAGGTTATATATCAACATCAAGACAGGTCACATGGGGATATAGGATACAAAATGATGAATCTAACTCATCTTATGTTTGAATGTTATTGTCACAATTAGCACACTAAAAATGATAGATTTGGTTAAAAAAGAGACAAAGAGACAGCTAACAACATCTTTAATTATATCTTCAGAGAAAAGCCACCATATTAGGAAAACTTTCAACCATTCACTCAATACAGTCAAAATTTATCTAGCACTAACAATTGCACCTTTTTAGGTCCCTTTTACCTAGAGAGTTGAGTTTTAACTTCCATTTATTAACCAGCCCTACGGGTAGGTGAATATTTGTTACTGAAGAAAAAAAATTCAGATCAAGAAGTTAGAATGATCTACAGGGTGAAGCCAAGAGGAACAGAACAAAAAGAACTTCTATGTTTGTGTTACAATCATCACCACTATGGACTTGATGCAAGCTGAGGAGAAAAAAATACAAGATCTAACATCTCAAAAAACAAAACTTTAAGAAAACATACCCTCCTGTGGCTTGGTAACATGAAGAACTGCTGGCTGTTGATTAAAAAAGAAAAGAAACAATATCAGTGACCCCATTATGAAAAGAGGGGAAACAAAAAGAGTAGAAGAATAAGTTGATTCAAGAACTTACATGATGGTGGGCTTGCAGTTAAAGTTGCAGTTCCAGAGAAGTCACAAGTAGCACCAGATGCAGCTTTCCTCTGATAATAGCTGTTTACAGCATATGAGCAGTGATCTTTGATAGTGTTTGGGTTGTAGCAAGGACCATTTTGTAGGATACCAGTACAGTCAGCTCCATTTCCACAGGCATAGTCTATATTTTTCTGCAGAACTTGGTCTCCAACCCCATCTTTGCACACACAGTAATTAGCACCACCTAGAAAACAGACCACCATAAGAAATCAGCTCACTAATAATGGTCAAGGAAAAAGATTAGATCTTTGAATAAGAAGTTCTTGGTTACACCACTAAGAGTAAAATCTGGTAAAAAAGAAGGAAAATGAAGAAACAAACAGGAAAAGCTTGCAGTGAGAGCCCAAAAATTAAAAAAATTCAATCTTTGAACAATCTCTTGGATACATCACTAAGAGCAAAATCTGGTGAAACACATGGAAATGCAGAAAAAAAAAACAAAGAGAATCTTCAAGTGAAAGAACAAGATAAAAAAAACTCAATCTTTGATTAAGAAGTTTTTGAATACACCACTCAGAGCAAAATCTGGTGAAACACAAAATGCAGAAACAAAAAGAGGAACTTGAAGTAAGGGAGCTAAAAAAAACTCAATCTTGGAATAAGAAACTTAACCCCATCACAAAAAAAAACAGATTTTTTTAAGTGAAACAGCCAAAGAAACTGTTGGATACACACTTAACAGCAAAATCTGATGAAACCCCATGGCAAGAAACACATGAAAAAAATGCAGAAAAAAGAGAATCTTCAACTAAGACAGCAAAAAAAATACTGTTGGATACACAAATAAAAGAGTAAAATCTGATGAAAACACAAGAAAAAGAGAAGTCTTGAAGTGAAAGAAGCTTACTTGAGTAACCAGTTAAAGCCAAGAGAAGTATGAAAGACAGTACAAAAGCAGCCATGATTGTGCCAAGATCTAAGAAGTAGATATGAAGATACTACTGTTCCCTGTATTTCCGAGAAGATTAGTTGAAGCTAGTGAAAAGAGTGTAGAGAAAAAGCAGAAAGATTTTAAGAGGAACAGAGCAGTGTGGTTATAGGGAAATGAAGCTCTCGAGACAAGAAAAATAGGTGGAAGGTGGAGGCTCAATGTCCATTTTGGGTGGCATTTTATATGTATAAAAATCTTATGTATAGTACCTTTTTGAATTATATATGCATCTTAAAAAATACTACTAGCACTAATATAAATATTTTATATGAGAGAAAATTATTAAAAATACTACAGAACTTGAGACAAATTATTCGTTTTATTCTTGAACTATTGATAGTCTTAAAAATAATCTTTTACTTAACTAACTAAACTAAAATTGTAATGACCTTAAACTCTAAATGCTCTTAGATCAGATTCTGCATTCCGAAGCTGGTGGAATGTCAGAATTGCATTTCGACACTTGAAACTCAAAATAACCTCAAAATTTAAAATCTTCAAACTCGAGTCTTTAAAAACTCGTTCTTTTTCAAAACTCTAACTTTTTATGAGATTTTCGAAATTAAACTTTTTAAGTCGATCAAAAATGACTTAAAGCAACTTTTTTAGTTGAAATTTTAAAAATAACCTTCAAACAACAACAACAACAACATACCCAGTAAAATAACCTTCAAAGTCATTATAAAAATACACTCTAAACTATCACAATTGATAAAATATCTATTAATTTAGTAAAAATTTAAGAATATATTCACTCTTATTATAAGATTAGATATATTTATGTTGATTATCGAATAATATCACATAAATTAAGACGTAACCAATAATAAAAGATGGTGAGTATGGGGGAAAGTGATTTAGGAAAGTGAGCAGCAAAGCCAAAGCATTTTGTCATGTATATGACTGTATGTATATACTTTGTACTGTACATGTCAGTTGCATTGTTTTTCAAACGGTCATAAACTTAAATATGTGGTTAAAATTCAACCAAACCATGGTTCAAACTTCAAACAAAAGGTGTGTAGATAAATAAATTTTAATAATATTAAAATTTTTTAAAAATTTAATATATAATCTAGATCATAAAATGATGAATTTAAGGATGGAGTGGCAAAAGCATATCAAAAATTAAGAAGTTTATGAATTTCTACAATATTTTGAGTTACTATGGTAATAACTGAATTTATAATTAAATATTTAATAATTTTTTTAATTAAAATTATTTCAAATTTTATATATATATATATATTTTAAAATTATACTGAATATATTATTTTTGTAACTGCGTCAAAAATTAGAAAGAGGCCCCCACAAGGCTCTTTGTTGTTGTGGTGGCATTTCAATGAGAGGTACTAGAACCTCCTAGACATATAATATTTCAATATAATGAAAATATCTAAAAAAAAGAATTTACTATATTAAAATTATCAGGTGAGTTTTTTTTTTTTCTTGTCACTATGTTTTAACTTTTTCTTTTCTAGTTTAATTCTTTTTTAAATAAAAATTAATTTTTAAATATCACATAGTTTTCATGTTCTAATGTCTACTATATATGCTGTCATTTCTTACTCTCATCATGTATATAACTTGATTGAGATTTGATACATAGTACTTGAAGTTGAAAAGAATATATTTAAAGAAAATAATTGAAATTTTAGGCATAAAAATCTTGATTTTTTTAATATTTTTATTAAAAATTAATTATTACAAATTTCAAATACTAATATATTTTAAGTTTAGAGTCTTTTTTTTTTTTTACTATCGCCTTTTTCTTTATCTGTCAAATTCTGTTGATATATTGTTTTTATTGTTGTTCAAGTTTAGAGTAAAAAAATAAGTCAATTTATAAACAAACAAACACTTAACATAATTTTCTTAAAGTATTGTTTCAAATTTTTGAAACTAATATTTATAGCCAACGAGTTAATTATTCATGAAAATGGAAAAGCTATGGTCTTTATCACATATCCTTTTATATCTATTTCTTATTTGGTGTGTGTCAAAATCTAATCGTGCTAATGCTCATTTCAATTTTAATTAATTAAACTACTATTTATGTATAAGAAATTTTTTTTTTCTAATTTATTCAATTTTATTTAATCAGTATGAACTTAAAAATTTTTGAGACGAGAGTCCTTCGAGAATAATCTTTTAATTTCTGTGAGGTAATAGTAAAGTTTGATACATTTTTATCTTCCGTAGACTCCACTTATAAGATTTCAATGTTGTTATTATAGTAATAGTAGTAGTATGAATTTAAAAATATATATATATAAATATTTAAAATATAAATCTTTATATATATCATAATATTTATATAATTATAAAATTTATGAAAAACATAAAAACTTATCACCTAAAATAAAAAATAAAATTTGAGTTAATTATTTTTAATTTCAAAAAAAAATTATTCTTTTATTGCAATCCCCCCAAAAAATAATATCAAATAATTTAAACTCAAAACCTCATAATTTTTAATTAATTCCTTGATAACTACATTACACTCTTAGATGTACATAAATATTTAATAACAAATAAACCCATTGTACTTGTTGTAAAATGATTGAATTAGTATAGGAAGTAAGAAATATAAAAAGAAAAAAAGATATAAATAGTATTATTATTTAGTCAACTATCTTTAAATTTCTTCAAAAAAAGAATGGGATCAAGGAAAATGACACAATCATCACGCATCAAAACTAAAAAAAGGATAAATGAAAGCCAATAAGTAACCTAACTTTTGAATTATTTTATTTTTTGATTTGATGTTAATTTAAATTTACATTAATTTTTTAATATATAAATAAAATATTGTCTATTTCAATATTAGGTCGGCAAATCGTGATCAAAGATATCTAATTGAGGATAAAATGTACTTACTGTTGTATTCAAGAAAGATTAAGCTTATATTATTACCTTATATTTTATAATAATATAATTTAATTTAAATATATTATTATTTTTAATAAATTATAATTTATTATACAATATCATTTTAAATTAATCGAGTTTCAAAGCAATTATAGTATAAGGTCATAAAGTGAGTTAATAATTTTTGTTATTTTCTTCTGGACACAAATATACGTGAGCAAAAAGGGCATATCCAACTCACATTACAAATTATAATTTGAAGGAGACAATTTTAAGTAAGATATTTATATATTATCAAATTAAATGAATGGACCCTTTTTCGTCAAAGATGAATAATCTTTAATCATTTTATATAGTTGTTAAACTAAGCAAATAAAATAATATTAAAAAGGAAAAAAGAATTTGAAATCTAATACCCTTACAAAAAAGTTTCTTTTTCATCTTCTATCCAGCAAAGTTATTATGTTTCCAAATAGAAAAATTGACTTTGCATAAGATTTTACCAATTTTTTATAAATAAACATGCAGTATGTTAATTATTTTTTAAAAAAAAAAATCATTCTACGTCATTTCGTAACTATTTTAGAACTCTTGACTAATTGACACGTTTAAGGCGGTAATGTTCAGTTAAAAACTAACATATTTAGAAGATGCAAATTGCAGATATGAGGATGTGGAGATGAATGTGTGAACACACTTGGGAGATAAGATTAAGAATGAGATCATTCGGAGGAAGTTAGGGTGGCCTCTATGGCCGACAAAATGAGAAAAGCGCGACTGCAATGGTTTGAACATGCGCAGAGAAGAAACGTTGATATTCTGTCAGGTGATGCAAGAGGATAGATTTAAGGGTTACACGAAAGGTAGAGGTAAACCGAAAAAGTATTGGAGGGAGGTGATTAAACAGGATATGAAGCAGTTTCATGATCACCGAGGACACGATCTTAGATAAAAAAGAGTGAAGGTCGCATATTAGGGTAGAAGGTTAGAAGCTTTGGGTTATAGTCGTGTCATTGTATATTGTATTGTTATTGTCCGTTATTTATTTTGTTACTTTTATTGTCACTATATATATTTTCATTTGTTGTCTATTCTAGCCGTTTCATACCTAGTATTTTCTGCTTTGGAGAATGATTTTGAAATGAGAGTCTTTCGAAAATAACCTCTCTATCTCTATGAGGTAGTGATAAAGTCTGCGTACATTCTTCCCTCCCCTGATCCCACTTATAGAATTTTCATTGAATATACCCTCCCCTGATCCCACTTATAGAATTTTCATTGAATATATTGTTATTATTGTTTAACTGGACAATGGTCGCTATCACATTTTTTCTGTTTAAAGGCTCGAACTCAACAGTTTAGTGAAGGATAGGTAGATGAATCATATCTATCCTATCACATTTTTTGTTTATTATTCAATTAAATGAATAACTCACTTTATTTTTTATTTTTAAAAGAAAAACTTTATTATTATTATTCTCTTCTCTCTCTTTTCCGGTGCTTTATAAGTCTTGCTTTGTCATTTATTAATTTTCTTTTAATTGTAGGTAAATTACTTGATCACACCAAGTTAAATTGATGGAGTATAAACATACTTTGCATATAAATATTTGAATCATGTATCACTAGAATATTATGTAAGATTTTAACCATTCAACAATTCAATTTCCACCCTAGGTACAATTTTTTTTTAAAAAAATATATCTTCGGCTAGTTAGTTTAATAAGAACATGATCCCAGATAATAGATATAAAAAGCGAGAGTTATATATATGATAAAGGATAATATATAATCAAGTACGTGTTGTAGGATTTTTCGTGGAGAAGCAGGAGGCTAGTCTCTTCTCCTCGATCATCTTCTTACTATCTATTTGCTAGTATTAGTTAGTAAATCACACAAGATTTTATCTCTCCGATTGTTACTATTACATGTTGCTTTCTATGTACATTTTTATTATGTTGTTGTCGTTAATTTTTTTGTCTAAATTTTTTAAAGTCAAAGATTTATCAAAAATAACACAATCTCCTTATTATAAAGATAAAAATACAATCTACCTACACTTTAAATGTTTTATTTTTTTAAATTATACAAAATATGTTATTATTATCGTAATAAATTAAAAAGGGACGGTGGAATGAATGTTAAGAAAAGTTTTATTTTCTTCATCATTATTGTCAAACACGGTTTGATATATTCTTTGCCTTTATACCATATATGTGCAAAGGCAAAAAAGAGGGGGTTAGGGGGTAGGGGTGGGGACCTTATATCCACTAAATCCAGCAAATTGTGACACCCTTAATTATTTGTCACACAATTAATTAATCATAATTAGAGAATCACATTCACATTCAAATGTTTTGTTTATTTTGAACAACCAATAAGAGTGCATGAATATTGATTAATACTACTACTTTTATTTGTCCAAACACCTTTTTTGGTTCTATGGAATCACCTCCTACTACCTTGACATCTCATTTTAATTTCAACAACAATGTTTTAAGTAACCAGTAAAGGATATGGTGTAGCAGATGTGACTGCTTATCTCTTAACTAGAGGTCTCGAATTCGAGTTCAGAGAATGAAAAATTCTTAGTAGGGAGTGTTTTTTCCAAAATGGGTATTATGCGACACAAATTCAGACATAGTCGGACTCCAATATAGGTACCAAACATCGGGTAAAAACAAAAAAAATAATGTTTTAAGTAATTATTAGAAAATCAACTGGTATTATTATCACATGATGAGAAGAAAATTAGGTGCAAGTTATGAAATTAGTTTCTTGCTGAAGTACAAGATAAGGTTGCCCATACAATAAATCTTTATGGTTCGGTCATTCTTTGGATTCTGATTATAATATGAGTTTTAGTATAACAGACTGTCATTTTATTAGAGATATCATCAAATGTTGTGATGCAATAGTATGTATGGTATTGTTCTTAACTAAAGATCTCAAGTTTAAGTCTTATTGGATTCAAAGTCGTTTTTGTGAGAGAGTACTTTACTCACTCGGGCGAATACAATCAAACAGAATCATGCCAAATGCTCAGGAACAAATGTCTGGAATAGAAAGATTCCAACCTCCCAAGTAACGAATTGTTACAAATAATGAAGAAACTAGCAGATGTCATTCAAATCGAACTACAATATGAATATCGAATATCAATTTGAAAAATATTTTTTAAAAATTAGAATCATGACCAAAACTTTTTAATTATGGCCATTTTGACCTAATTGTCTAGATTACACATCTTAAAGTGGTTTTGTAAGTCTTCAGTGGTTATTTAACCTATGTATCTTATAGATCACGTGATGATTTTTCAAATTTATATACGTAGAATAATTCTACCTTCATGAGGTAGGAGTAAGAATACATACATATCATTCTTTTTGAATATTATTTACGAAATTATATTGAATATATTATTATTAATATAATGACACAGACATAAAAGATAAAAGTACTAATCACTTTTGGAAAAGGGTGAATCCAAAGTAGGAATAGGGAAGCAAAGAAGATGGAAAAGTCATGAAATTTAACTCTGTACAATGCAGAAGCATGCAAGAAGACAAAAGGAATAATCACTTTTTGGAAAGATAATTCAAATTTCACATTTGAGGTTTGAAATTTGATTTCTAAATACTTTTATAAATTTTGATTATATTTAGGTATTTTAAGAATTATATTATATGTGTGCAACACCATATTGAGATAGCAATAATGCTTATTCGTTATTTCTTGATCATGCGTTTGAATTATTGAATTTTAAATTTCACAACTGAGATTTCATGATAATATCCTGGAGTTGTATTCGTGGAAGTTGAAACTCTATTATAATCATTATGTTTTTCTATTACAAAAATTGAAAAGTATATATTTGTAAATTTTATACATTAATTAAAAGATTGCTCGGCTCCGCAAATATCTCTTATCTCCAATCGGGTGATTTATCAAAATGATCTTGATCTTTGACCCCGTTTGTTCTAGGAATAAAACTCAAAGTTTAGCATTTTGATTTTAAACCTTGATTGGTTACGCGAGTATTGATTATGCAAATATTAGCTATTCCCTTCTACTCCCCATAAGGTATTACATCAATTATCTCATATCTTATACATTTATTAGTTATTTGAGTTGTTAAACTACAAACAAAATATTGTATTAATTTTATACACGAATAATTTATTTTCAATCTAATTATCAAATATTATACTATATAATTTATACAAAAATGAATACATGAATAACTTTCTTGTTCACTAACTACCAAAAAGACAAGTGGGAGGTCAAAAGTTTAAGACTACCTCCTTCACTCATTTTTCATATTGCCTTTTTGAAGCCCATTTAGCCGGCCCAAATATTTGGAAACCCAGCCCAAAACAATCACACTCACTGGCCCATAGGCCATTTATCTACCAAATTTACCCCTCAAGTTTAGGATAATATCAACTATACCCTTCTTAACTTTCTTTCTTCTTCAACATCCTAAAACCCTAGCAAATTATTTCCCCAAAAAAACTTAAAAACACTTTCAATGGCGATCTTAATTCGATCACGACCGTTGATCAGAAAATTAACAAATTACAAATCAATCACAACCGTTCCTTTCCTCTCACAAGAACCTCAGCTCGCCGGAACTCCGCCGGAAACCACCACTACTCCACTACCCCCAAATCCATCCTCCGGTAGCCCATTTTACAATGAAAACTGGAGATCTCCATTTGCAGCTACTTTACCATCATCTTCCTCCATTGTGCCCTCGGGGTTCTTTCGTCAATCACCAGCTATGCGTACTCAGTTAATGTCAGAAACACTTGATGCGGAAGGTTTGATGAATCTATTTGCTGAGTGGATGACGACACATAAATGGGAGGATATGAAACAGATGTTTGAATTTTGGATTAGATCGTTGGATGTTAATGGGAAGCCGAATAAGCCTGATGTGAATCTGTTTAATTATTACTTGAGAGCTAATTTGATGACTGGTGCTACTGCTGATGATTTGTTGGGGTTAGCTTGTCAAATGGAGGAGTATGGAATTGTTGCTAATGCTGCTTCGCATAATTTGATCTTGAAAGCTATGTTTCAATCTGGTGAACCATTGTCATGGACTGATAAAGCTGTCAAATTGCTTGAAAGGTTCGTGTTTTGATGGAACTCCTTAGCTTTGAATATATCTTTGTATGCATTTTGAGGTCGTTTGGTAGCTGGTTTTAGAAATGAGTCATACAGGTATTAAGTTTTCTCATAAGTAATACAACGATTTGCTAGTTGGCTAGGAGTTAAGTCATTCATCTATAAAATTAATGTTGTGTTTGGTTTGCAATTCAAAAAGCCTGCATAACCAATTTATCTTATGTATGACAAAAGGGGTATAAGTAATATATGAATAACTAAATTCTGCACCAATAAGGGTAGTGATGGAGTGGTAAGTACTCCTTCATCATTAACTAGGTTCGAGTTTCCTCGGGTATAGAGTAGCATTGGTTAGAAGTGCTTTACCTTCCAACGTGGGACTTCTTTGTGTGGATCCAGATTTAGTCGAGCTCAAAGACATTGAATGAAGAACAAAAAAAAAGCAAGAATAACTAAATTCTGCATAACTTATCTTTACACAAAAATAATACATATATTCCCTAATAGTATTATGTTACCATTACTTGCATAAGAAATGGAACTGATGCAGGAATTAAGAAGGAAAAAGAGACAACAAAATAGCAAATGTACAAAACAAGTGCAACAACATATGTTATGCATTTAAGTTATATGCACTGTAGTCTTTCAATATAGAGTGGTTGCTTTACTTTTGTGTTATGGATACATGCTTATCATGAACTACTATTATGTAACTTAAGGGTTGTTTGGCTGGGAACAAGTTATCTTGGAGAATTAATCTTGGGATAAGTTATTCCTTCATGTATATGATAACTTATCTTATCACTAATGCAAAAATAATGGGATAAATAGTCAAAGGTCTACCAAATACCTCCAGCCGAACATGGTATAAAATAATCCTACATTTTCTCGTGGGATTATTATACCTTATACCTCACAAGAAACGACTCCTTACCCTTATCTGGGTATAAAAATTAGAACTTTGTATGTAATTGTGATGATCCTTTATTTGCTTTGTTGTTCATTCTGATGGAACCATTGCTAGCCTTTATTATATTTTCTAAAGTTGGAGACTGTTAATTGAGATTAGTGTGGAGCTCAAAATTTCATTGCAGGAAAAGAAAAGCATCACAGAAAACCTTAGTCTTAAAAACTAGTAAGTAGAGAGTTTGTTAAGACCTTTATATTCATAGATTAGAAATATGGAATTTATAAACCGTGTACATTGACATAAAAATATTATTTTCATTTCTTACGATATTACATTTGCAGCCCTTTTGGTTCGCTGGTAGGGTGATCTAGGATTATGGTGTGGTATTTTGTTGGAAGGTTTCATACTAGACAAAAAAATGCTTCTGGCCATTGTTCATGTTTGTGTACAGTATAACAACGAAGAAGCTTTGCCAGATTTAACTGGTGCTGTGATAAAGCCGCCAGTTGGGTGTGATTGCCAAATCAAACTTCTCTATTTGGAGCCTGTTTGGATTGGCTTATTTTAGGCGCTTTTAAGCCAAAATGGCTTTTAAGCAGTTTTGTTGTGTTAAAGCAAAATAATAAAGTGCTTATAAGCATTTGTTTTTAAGCCAAATTATGGCTTTTGGCTTATAAGTCATAAGCCAATTTGAAAAGGGCTCTTAGCCTCAACTAAACAATAGAACATTTAAAATAATAGAGTGGGAAACTGCCTCCAAAATGTACTGAGTGAGGCATGCGAAAACTATTCCTATTGCAGCAAAAGTCCAAACTCCTGTCTGTTAGCTACTATTGGATTCATAGCTTTATTTTTTGGGTTTTATTTTCCTTTAATTTAGTCTTGCTGAGAACTAAATTTTGCCATGTGTCTTTACTTCTCATTGTCCCCCCTTTACTTCCTTTCTCTCAGCTTGGATATTCTTGTATTCTCTGGCTCTTTTTGATGTAGTGGGGATAGCAAGTCTACAAAGTGATAAGGAACCTCGTGGTGTTTATTGAGCTTGTTTTGATTGCCACACTTCACTATGTATTTCACCATGCATGCAAGTACTCTGTCATGCATTCATGACATTTGATAGATTTCATGTGTTATATCAGGATGATTGTGACTGGAAAAGAACATAAAGAAGCTTTGCCTGATGAGGAATCATATGACTTGGTTATTGGCTTGCTATTTAAAGCAAACCTTATTGATGATGCATTGAAATATATTGATTCGGTCTTAAAATCTGGGCTTAAGCTTTCCATGAATGTGTTTAACGAGTGTGTGCGAAGCTGTATCTACAACAACAGGCTGGATACGTTGGTGTCAATAAATGAGAAATGCAAGGTATGTATCCTTTTATTGAGATCATTCTGACGAATCTAAACATAAAGCTTTTTTTTATTTGAAATATATTTTTGGTCTTTAATACTGCTGTTATGGTTATCCCAGAAAACAGTTCAGAACAAAGGCCTGATGCCGCCTTGGAACATGTGCGCACACCTTGCTGATGTTGCACTACAAGCAGATAATAGTGAAGTGGCTTTTTCTTCCTTGGAGTTCTTTGTGAAATGGATTGTTAGAGGTGAGAATCAGAAGCCCCCTGTTTCACTCACTGTTGATGAAGGACTGCTTGTGGCTGCTCTTGGAACTGCTGGCAGAACTTACGATGGGAAACTCCTCAATGGTGCTTGGGAAGTCCTTAAGCGCTCACTACGGCAAATGAGGACCCCTAACCCTGAATCTTTCCTTGCGAAGATATATGCTCACGCGTCATTGGGACAATTGCAGAACGCTTTTGCTACCCTGCATGAGTTTGAGAAAGCTTATGGTAGTTCTAAAGAAGAGAGTTCAGAAGAACTATTTTCTCCCTTTACCTCTTTGAATCCACTGGTTGTTGCTTGCTGCAGGAATGGCTTTGCCACTTTGGACTCTGTATGTTCTCTTTCTCTTCCAACTAGGAATTCTGTATATATCAAAGCTTAGCACTTTGCTGCACTTGCTTAAGTATGTTGGATGTTCTCTATATGGATACCTTACACTTAGTATTGCCACTGACCTCCAAACATTTCAGGTTTACTATCAGCTGGAGAATTTGAGCCGAGCAGACCCCCCTTTCAAGTCTCTTGCTGCACTCAATTGTGTAATTTTAGGCTGTGCCAATATATGGGATATTGAACGTGCTTATCAGACATTTGCTGCAATTGAATCAACTTTTGGATTAACCCCAGATATCGATTCATACAACGCGCTGATATATGCATTTGGGAAGCTTGGCAAGGTAAATAGAAATTAATGTACCATCTGAATGCACATAGTATGGGTTTTACCTAGAGGTCATTTTCTTGGATCCTATTTATTTGTTCATTATTAAACATGTGACCGAGAATAATCTGAAGGGTCTTTCTACTAATTATTCCCCAAGGGTTAGCCCAATTGGTAAAGGTTTAGGGGCTTGTGCTTTACGTCACAAGTTCAAGCCCCATATCACGTGAACTAAACTAAGTCGAAGGGGTGGCCCATCATCCCCGAGTTTTGAAGGATGTGGTTGGCCCAAAGGTTAGGTCCCAGATGAATTTCTTGATCATAATAAAAAGTACCGACTGTGATACTCTTGAAGATTCTTAGCCCAAGTATTGTTATAATAAATGTTTCAAAGCCACATTCTTTCATTTGTCTGCACAGGCAAGTGGAGCATATATTGCATGCACGATGCCTTTCTTCTGTTCTATGATTATATGAGCGTTGACGAAATATCTTTTCATATTGCAGAGGGATGAAGCCACAAAAGTCTATGAGCACTTTATGGATTTAGGCGTGAAGCCAAATGAAATGACATATTCTCTACTTGTTGATGCTCATCTTATTAAACGGGAACCAAAAGCTGCACTTTCAGTAGTTGATGAGATGGTAACATGCCTTTCACATTCTCAACACAATATCAGTGACAAAATGAGCCTGCTTGTCATTTTAGCTAAGAAATTATACTTTGGCTTCATGTGCAGGTGCATGCCCAGTATAAACCTTCCAAGGACTTGCTGAAAAAGATCCGAAGACGATGTACTCGAGAGATGGATTATGAATCTGATGATAGAGTCGAGGATTTGAGCAAGAAGTTTAACATCCGAATGACCTCAGAGAATCGTCGTAACATGCTCTTTAATCTTAGATACAGCATGGAATATGCTGGTTAGATGTTACTGAAGTGGATTAGAGAGATCGCCTGCATAGTCTACACCATTCAAAATCTCTTGGCCTTCTGCTGAGGAACTTGATGGAATGAAATATTAGAACATCAGTGCTTCTAGCATTTGAATGTTGGACTCTTTTCTCTCTTCTTCTAGCTTGCCTCTGTTAGTTGGACACTTGAATGCTGATGCAGGTATTCACAAAGGTGTCACGTCTCATATGCCTCGCGCGATCCTCTAACCAGTGGCTGTAAATTACTTAGTTCTGGTTAGTATTGAGCTGTGGAGGATGGTATCTGGTTAGAAGGTTCTTGTTTTAACATATTTATGTATTCTTTTTTCCACCCTTAGGTAGCTTTAAAGACAGGGCATTGAATAAACTGTACTCTTCATGCTGAAGCAGTTTGCATCAAATGCAATTTTCTGCTTCTTTCCATGTTTTTTCAGTTTCTTCCATAGCTGACTACCATTTTTACATGTGAATTTCTGCTTGCTACATTTTGAGCCAGTTACTGAAGAAAAATATTTCTAATTGCATATTAGCCCCCATTGTCGTATTTACACACTATATCATATGCTTTTTGTTATTAGTCGCTCTTTCTGTTTCTTTTTTTTTTTTCTTTTTCCTCTTTCCATATCTAGTTTATTTTGCTTATAGGTTTTGGGACAAGGGTTCCTAGGAAACTTCCTCTCTACCTCTGTGAGACAGTGGTAAGGTCTACGTATATTTTATCCTCCCAGACTGGGATTCCATTGGGTATGTTGTAGTTTCTGTGATCCGCTATCTGTTACCATCTCTTGTTCTATGATTATCACCCTATTTTGTTGTAGTTACTAGTCCTTTTGTGAGAATGTTTCGTCATATTTTTTTAGTATCTGCTTTTATATGCTTCTCGTTAAACTGAGTGACTTATCAAAAATAACCTTTTTACCTCTCACGATAAAGGTAAGATTGATGTATATTCATTTATATTCGTGAAATCATTTTTTGAATTCGAGCTAATGCATTATAATGGATACCAAAACAGTAGCTGTAAAGTTTAATTGAGTGAACTATAGCTGTAAAAGATAATTATGCTTCAAACTTTAGCTATTTATAAAATTATTTTATACCAAATGATTTTAATTCAAAAATGGTATTAGTTTAACTTGATACTTATTAAATTGGAAAAATTATACGAAATGGAGCTAATTGTGAAACTATTTATCAAAAGTGAACTAAGTCCGTCCTATTTAATCACTTATTCCACTTTCTCCTTTCTTGTTTCACGCATAACGTCAATATCACCATAATACTCCGTCGGTATGTTGGTATTATATAGTTTTGAACTTAATTCGTTGTGATACTCTATTAGTATATTGGTACCCTATTGATATCATATATGATTGAACTCTTTTTATAAGAAATAAATAAGAAAAGAACTAAGTAAAAATAGTTTATGTTGCAATCTTATTTATTAAACTCCAAACTCTGGTGATATCGAACAATTTCTTTATTTTTGATACCATCTAAGTATACATATACTTTGATGGTATTAAACACTTTCACTGAAGTACCATCTCCTCCTTTTTGAATATCATCATATTATATAATACTCCAAATGTATGAGAATAATTAAAAATAAAGGATATGGAGGCAAGAAGATTGCCGCTAATTTACACAAATCTCCTATTTTTTGGAGCAAATTCCAACAAATATCATTTTTTTTTCAAAATTATCAAAAATTCTTTCTTTTTGATATAAAAAACGAAACCAATGATACATGTTAAAAATGTAGGAGCATTAAGAGATTTTAACTATGATACATAGAGAAGTAAAAATTATACAATTTTGTATCATTTAAGGAATTTTTGTAATTTTTTTAAAGAGTTAAAATTATATGAAATTATGTAAACGTAAGTTGTGCATTTCCGTAATTTTTGCTAATTACAAAATATTTTCCCTATTAAATTCTAGAGCCCAAAACTGATCCAATTCAAACCCCCCCAAAACTAGCCCACTAGAATCTTTATTTTTGTTAGATCAAACATACCTAGCTTTTTTCTCAATAAATTGAATCAAAACCCCTTTCAAGAAACCAAAAATTTATATCAAAAATCAAATCTTTCATGGATCATTCTCCAAGAATCTGGTAAATTCCCACACCCAGAGAAACCCAAGAACCAAAAAAGCAAATGGGGCAGAATACTGGTGCAAGTGGCAAAGGCAAGAAAGAAGAAGATATGAAAAAGGAAACAGTTGTTGAAGAAGGTGGAGAAGAAGCAGAACATGATGAACAAGATGGAATGTCTGTCCATTCTCCTTGTAAACCGTCATCTTCTGCTCTTCGTAAGGTGATCTTTTTGTTTTTTCCTTAATTAAGAAGCATTTAAGTTACCCTTTTCCACCATTGTTTCATATCACTGTGTTTTTTTTTAATCATATGCATGGGCAGAAACAAACCCCCCTTCGTTGAAAAATTATACTGTCAAAATTAAATTTTTAGGTATATGTGTTGTTGAATCCCTTTTGGTGGATGAATATCTAGTGAAATTAGTCGAGGTGCGTGAAAGCTGTCTCGGACACCACGCTTGTCAAAATTATGCTGTCAAAATTAAACTTTTAGGTGTATATATATATATGGTAGATGTTGAATCCCTTCTTGTGGACGAATGTCTCATGGAATTAGTTGAGGTGCGTGAAAGCTGGCTCGGACACTGTGCTTGTCCAAAAAAAAAAAAGAAAGAGGTTGAATTCCTTTTATTGAAACTCCCTTCTATTCTAGCCTTGATGGACGGAGTTATCTAGTACTTGACATTGGTGGAGGTGATAGGTATCCTATGGAACTAGTAGAGTCGTGCGGAAGTTTACCAGACACCGTGGTTGTTAAAGAAAATGAAGATGTTGAATCTCTTTGGTTTCTTTATATTTTGAATCACTTGAGTGAAAATCTTGGCTTTGCAATTGATTATATGATTGTTGATGTGTTTGATTATAGAATTTATGGATTCTTTTGTTTCATTTCTTTTATGGGGATGTTTATTGTAGGAGCAATCACAGGTGGAATTGGAGATAAGATTGTTGGAGGCTCTTGAAATTTATCCCCCTGCCAAATTGAGAGGTATAATTTGTACAAGTTTTATGTGTCGTTACTCATTTTATATGTCGCCGTTTCAAATTTTGCTGTGTTCTATGTTAAAGATGAAAAGGTGGTAAGTTTATCATAGTTTGTCTAGCTCCTAAGTGAATTTCACAGTAAAATGTGGCGGATAGAAACTCTTGGTGTAATGGGAACTTGACGTTTAACATGCTCACCTTGATTCTTATTGCAGGCATCCATCGTCATTTTGTCCTTTACGGCTTAACAGAGCATCTGTGTAGAAGGTTACTAGGCTACATTTGTCCTTTTCGTTTATTAGCTCTTCATTTTGTGGCTTTGTGGATGAGCTTAGCTCATGCCAACACACTCAGAAAAGAAACAAGAAAACTGAGGCACTTGTAAAAAGTGAGGCACTTGTAAAAAGTGTATCTAAGAGTGTGAAGAAACTTAATGTGACTTTTATCGTTTGTCTTTCAATGCTGATTCTTTTTTCGGTCACAGCTTCAATAGGCAATTTGCTCCTGATGATGTTTTGAAGCTGCTGGATCGCTTCTATAACTTGGATATGGTGGTATGGTTTTACTTTCTATTCAACTTCTATCTTCAAAACTTGTCCGTTATTCGGTATTTGACTTCAAAGCCATTCTTCCTGCTCCACAATTAGCAGGATCATAACTGATATACCGATATACAGAGTTGCACACGAGTTATTAGAAGTCAAGTCCTCTTAATTTATCAAAGTTAATCCTGTGTCCTCCGAGAGATCAAGATTAGGACATTGGAAAATGACATCAAGGAGACAGATTTGTTCAATTTGTTGCTAAATTTTGTTCCTATACAACATACATCCTTATTTTGATATTTGACAATGAGAAAAAGAGATTGAAATGCTTCAACTTATGCTTAGCTGTTCTGTTTTCATCGGCTAGAATCTTGGTTTTATGGAGCGATCTTTGTTGGAGTTATGTGGGATGAGTGTTCTTACTCTTGCATTCTTTTAACTAATTTCAGAAACCAGATGATGAGGACTCCGAGATCATAAACCAGGAGGAAGAGTTTTGCCTACCGCAAAGTTATTTCTCAAAGGAGGAACCTTGAACAAGTTTGGAATCGATATGGATATTGGAACTTCACATAAGGCAGTTTCTGTATAGTTAATATCAGGGTGGTCGGATTAATTTTTTTTGATGCCATAAACATTCTGCATCTTCTGTTGGATCTTCCTTTACAGGCAGTCTGAATCTTGCCGAAAAGTTTGTATGCATGCTGAGAACTGATTTTAGCTTTCCTTTTCCTTATATACAGAACCTTTTCTCTTTTAACAATTTTTCTCATAGAGAATCCTCCTGCTAAGAGGTCTTCTGTCTACATCATGCTCCTTGGGATGTGAACGGGAAATATTTTGTACATTGAACTGTCCTTTTTAATTTGGTCACTTAAGGAGCTTGACTGGAGGGATACTGAATAAATCATTATGGAATTAGTTGTTGTGTTGTATGATGGCTAGGGAGCTTATTTTACTTACTAAAACAACATACCTAGTATACCCAGGGAATCTGACAAGTGGGGTTTGGGAAGGGTAAAATGTACGCAGATCTTGCCACTACTTCATAAAGATAAAGAGGCTGTTTTCAGAAGATAGGCTGTTTTACTTACTACTACTGTAAAACAGTGGTAGTTCAACCATCATTTTTCCCCCTAACATGGTGAAATAGCTTCATGGTAAATTTCTTTCATGTTATCATGTGGCACAAATTTATTAAGTGTCCCAAAGGGATGACTTAGCGATAAATGAACAGAGTTGCAAATCAGAAGATCTTTCATTTCACCATAGCAGGAGCTTGAGCTAACTCTTGGCTAGTTAGTCTTAACCACACAGATTCTGTTTTTGACTATGTACTCATCATAATCAATTACTGATGGACTTGTAATACGAAAGAGATCAAAAAGGCAATAGTTGGGGCAAATGGATGCAATAGCTTTGGTTAGAGCAAAGTTTAAAATGGCATAATCAAATTATTGTTTTGCTAATGATGAATTTCACGCTACAGAAAGAATCAAGGACTGTCCCAAACTCTTTTTCAAGATTTTTTTTTGCTCAAAATGACATAATTCAAGATTTTTTTTCAATTTATTTTTGTGTGTATTAGCCGATGGATATATTATAAATATTACTATCCCAAACTTTTTGACTCCTACTTTTGTAGGACTGTCCATATTTCCTTGTAACCAATATTCATAGCTTCTTTAGGATCCGCTAGTTTTATATAGCGTTTAGGGGGCTCATGAAACATGGTTTTTTTCCCTACATAATTGGCTTATGAATATATTGTAAATATAATCATTCAAAACTTTTTGGCTTCAACTTTTTAGGAACATCCGTAACTACCTACCGCATGATATTCATAGCTTTTATAGAATTCACCCAATTTTTTAGTATTTAAGGGTCACAAAATAGGAATTTTATAGGTTTATTTTTTTTTTAATTATTCCTATGTATTAGTCTATAAATATATTGTAAATGTTACTATCTGAAATTTTCAACTCCTAATTTTCTAGAATCATCTATAATTACCTAGTGAATGATATTCGTAACTACTATATATATAATTCACACTACTTTTTGTAATTTTTTTTATGAGTCACAAAATAGGAATTTAGGGGTTTTTCAATTTTCATGTTGCTGATAACTATATTATAAATATTACTATTTAGAACTTTTGGACTTTAAATTTTATAGAATCATCGTAATTACTAAATGAATGATGATCATGACTTCTATAGGATTCAAATCACTTTTTTAGCGCCTAGGCGTTACGAGCAGATCTAAGCATTTTTTTCTTTGATTTCTCATGATTATTAGCTTATGGTTAGATATTTTTGACTATTAATTGAATATGACTATCTGTAACGATCTAGTGAGTGATATTCATAACTTCTATAGGATCCTTGCCATTCTTTTAACGTTTAAGAATCACAAAACAAGAATTTAAGATCTTTTTTTTGTATACTAGTGAATGAAAAAGTTTAAATAATATTGTCTGAAACTTTCTGACTCCAAATTTTATATCTGTAACTGAATGATATTCAAACATTCTATCGGACTAACATAACACTTTTTATCGTTTAGGCATCACGAAACAGGAATTGAGTATCTTTTTAAATTTTTTCATGGGTAATAGCCTATGAATATATTGTAAATATTATTATCCAAAATGTTTTGACTCTTAATTTTGTATGGCCATATGTTATCACCCAATTAATGATTGTCATAATTTCTATAGGATCCATATTATTCTTTTTGTGCTAGGGATTATGAAAGTTTTTTGTGTGAATAAACCAATGAATATATTGTACATATTATCGTCCGAATTTTTTTGACTCCTAATTTTGTAGGACCATCCGTAATTACCTAATAAATGATAATCATAACTTTTATAGGATTTACATCACTTGTTTTTAGCATTCAAGGTTCGCAAAATAGAAATTCAGAAATTTTCTTAACTTTTTATAAGTAGTCTATAAGTATATTGTAAATATTACTTTATGAAACTTTTTGACTCCTAATTTTATAGGACTTCATAATTATCTAATATGATATTCATATCTTTTATAGTATCCACAATACGTTTTTAGTATTTAGGGGCTATATAACATTAAAATTAAGGATTTTTCTTAGTTTTGCATATGTATTGGTCTATGAAAATTTTGTAAATATGACTAACTTGAACTTTTTGATTCCTAATTTTATAGGTACCTCCATAATTATATAGTGAATGATATTCATAGCTTCTAAAGGATTCAGGCCATTCTTTAGCATTATTTAGGGGCCATGGCCAATGAAATAGGAAAGGGAATATTTTCCTCAGTTTTTCGTGTATAGCCTATGAATATCCTGAAAACATGACTGTTTGGAACTTTTTGACTTCTAGTGTTGTAGGACAATTCGTAATTAGTTAGTGAATGATATTCATAACTTCTATATAATTTACACCCGTTTTTTTTTAAAGTATTTAAGGGTCACAAAAGAGAAATTCAAGATTTTTTTTTCAATTTTTCGTATGTATTATCTTATCAATATATTATAAATATTACTATCCAGAACTTTTTGACTTTTAATTTTGTATGACCATTTGCAGTTCCCTAGTGAATGATTCATAGATTCTACAGGATTCACAATTTCTTTTTTCAGCATTTATACGAAATAGAAATTCTATTTTTTTTTAAAATTTTTTGTGTATTAGTTTACGAATATTTTATAAACTCTTAATTTTAATGGCCCATCTGTAATTACTAGTGAATGATCGATATTCGTAGCTTCTATAAGATCCACCAATATCTTTCTAGTGTTTAGGGGTCACAAAACATGAATTCAAGATTTTTAAAAAATTTTCGTGTGTATTAGCCTATGAGTAAATTATCAATATCAGTATGCCACTTTTTTGTTTCATTTAGACAGTAACAGCCCTATTAGCTTCAACCTTGTTTTCTGCTAATTTAAGTTCATAACTTTACTATAAAGGACAACAACATTGAAAGCATATTTCGTGTGGTCATACAAATTGGCAGGTATGGGGATGATAGAGCGTATGAAAATCTTACTCTTACTTCAGAGGTAGAGATGTTTCGAATAGACTATCGGCTCAAGGAAAAACAACCAAATCAGTTTAGAAAAAGAAGTAACGGAAGTACAAGAAAAGCGGATAATAACAAAAACATATAAAAGCAAAACTACAACAAAACAATATGATAGTTAAGGTACAATGAATTAATAAATAGTCAAAATAAATCAAAAAACAAAAAATTATAAGAGCAATACTTCGACTATTAATATAAACGGATGACAACACATCCCCTGAATCCCAACTTCAGATAATAATCAGACAGTCATTCAATGAATTGCATCTTCTTCTAATGAGGCCATTGCAAAAGCAGTTGTGTCTTGCAAAAACTGAGAAAGTAAATAAATCTTGTATTGATAATTTGTTGCGCGTATCGACTATTTTTTTAGCTTTTGATGCTTCCTATGAATCAGCCAAGAAAATAAAAATTTGATGTTAGAAGAGTCATAAGCTGTCAACTTGATGACAATGGTAAGTTTCATTCATAAGGAGAAGAGGTTAAAATAGGAAAAGAAATGAGAATATCTTCCGATTTGTTGGTCCTGAATAAAAGAAATAAGAAACTTTAGACTATTCGGATGCATACTTGGTGAAATGGTTTATGTATATTTATTACCAGGAGCAACGAGATCAAGTTGGTAAGGTGACAAGTTGAACACTTCATCTCTATTTCTACGGTTGATGATTATAGAAGTCCCTTAATTTTTCTATACTAGACCTGGGCACGTGCATTGCACGTGTATCCCATACTAAATTATGTAGAGTTATTACACAAACACATACACATATACTATTGAAATTTTCTTTTGCTAACTTTTTTATTTCAAGAAATATTGAGTGATATACTTATCGATATCAAACTTGTCTAGAAATAACTGGTAAGCACTAGGATATTTTTTACAGATAATTATCTCTAATTCACACTAATTGCATTGCATCAGAGAGTTACTATTATTGAAAAATTAACCAAGCAATCATTATGAAAAGATCACTATAAAAAGATCACATTTAAGTGGTTAAAGTTGTAAATGTGATAAATTCCTTCTTAGAATAGTCTAACTCAATTTAACAAATGAAATTATATATTATTACGATAACACTAAACATTTCAAAAGTAAGCTTCATCTACCAATGTTCTACTTGCAAAAGTTTGATTGCTAAACTAATACATAATGATATAATAGCATGATAAAGAGTAGTAAATAGAAAAATGAAACAACGATGACAAAATAATAATAATGACATAATTCCCTGACAACAATATATTTGTAGCAAAAAGAAGACAAAATAGGATAAGGGGTCGAGAACCATTATTCTGGGATGTTTATATAGAGAGGAGTAAGGAATGTGAAAAAGTTATCTAAAAAAGTTAACAGGTGGGAAGATAAAAAAGCTACCAACTCAAAGGGCAACAGTAAATAAAAACACAACTTAAAATTAAACATTAGTGCAATAAAAAACTGTAGCCATCTCTCTCTTCCTTTTCTTAACTACGTACAATCTTACGATGGCCACTGATGGAGGAAAAATGGTCGGTTAAACATATTATAACATATTGTTTGAGATTATGAATTTGAAATTGAGATTATTAAAAGTAAGAGTTATTGAGATGGAAATGTTTAGAGTTAAAGACACAAAGTAAATGAATATTATTAGAATATAAGTTATGAAAATGAAGAGGTGTGATTATGGAGTTGATGTTTATAACAATAATAATAATATGATATGATTACTATTTAATATTCAATTAGTTAGATATATTTAATTAATTAAATAAATTAATATTTAATAAGTAATGGCATAAGGATAAATAAGTAATGACATAGGGACAAAAGAGTAATTCAACTTTGAGCCTAACGTCTTTTCACTTTTAGTTATATATATGATTAATTGACTATTTAATTTGTATGTATATGAATGAGGCGCGTGTACATGGTGCGGATTTTTTAAAAACCAAACCAAACCATTAAATGCAATTTTTTTAAAATACAAACCAAACCAAACCAATAAATGCGGTTTTTTCAACCTCGGTTTTTTTCAAGTTGGTGCGGATTGGTGCAGTTTGCGGTTTTTTCTGGTTTTTTTAATAATTTGATAACCAACCTTTTCTTACAAAATTATGTGTAGAAAGATAATT
>JAABOM020000092.1:6597524-6613317 GCA_011800125.2 Solanum clarkiae
CAGCTTCAATAGGCCATTTTCTCCTGATGATGTTTTGAAGCTGCTGGATCGCTTCTACAACTTGGATATGGTGGTATATTATTGGTTTACGTCCTATTTAAACTTCAATCTTCACAACTTCACAAACCATTCTTCCTGCTCCACGATTAGCAGGATCATAACCGATATACGAGTTGCATACTGTTCTTGAAAGTAGTAATCTGAGTTTATTAGAAGTTGAAATCTTCTTAAAATACTTCAAATAGAACTTGTTGGACTAATAATTTACCTTGAGAGTTATGTAGCACAGTATGTGTTAGGAAATATCCCTCCTACATGGAGGGATAGCCCAATAAATTTCGGCTACTTTAAGCCCAATATTTATGAGTTTGTCTTGGCCATTTCACTTATTTGGCTAATAAAAGAAAACAAAAATTAATAGCAGCAGTTCAGTCAGCAGAGAAATAGAGCAGCAGCAGAAAACAGAAAGCTGCAAACATTTTCGTCACTGTGCAGGGCAGCTGGTTTTCCTTTCGGATCGGGGGTCAAACGGAGTTCGTTCGTCCTCAAATTTTAGTATGTTGTTCATGACACTTTCCTCTTCAAGTACACCGAACAGTTTTTCGTTTTGATGCCCAGAAAGTCATTTTTTCTTGCTGCGTTTCAGACCTGCATTTTTCAGGTTTTTACACCATTTTTGGTGAAATTGTTGATTGTTCTCTTGCCAAGATTGTTTCTTGATGATTGTATTTGCCTCTAGTGTTTACTAGAGAGGAGAACTTGTTGACCCACTTGGTTTTGGTGATTAGTGAAAGTTTTCGAATCGTTGTTGAACGGTCCCGTGGTTTTCTCCCCGATTTGGAGTTTCCACGTAAATTGTGGTGCTCTCTACTTTAATTTTTTCTGTTTGAATTGGTTTGTTGCTGCTGGAAATTTTTGGATTTCATTGTGCCTTTGTCATTCATTTTGTTTATTTGGGGAAAAGATTGTATTGCACTTCCGTTGTGTTTTGTCGTTGCTTCCCCAACAGTATGTTCATCATTTTATTATGCTTTTAGCTGTTCTGTTTCATAGACTAGAATCTTGGTTTTACAAGGCACTATTTTCTTACTGTGGTGTTCTTTAAACTAATTTCAGAAACCAGACGACGAGGATGCTGAACTTTTTAATCGGGAGGAAGTGTTTTGCCTACCACAGGATTATTTCTCGAACGATGAACTTTGAACGAGTTTGGAATCGATGTGGATATTTGGACTTTAGATATGGCAGTTTTTGTATAGTAGTATCGGGTGGTTAAATTATTTTACTGAAAAAGTTTGTATGCATGCTGAGAATGGAATTCAACTTCCCTAATATATAGATAGTTGATCTTTTAGAAAATTTTCTCATATAGAATCTCTCTTCTCCAACCCAATTCTCCCTATTTCTGTACTTGGATATATTGTGAAGCATCAACATCCCCCATGCTAAGGGTTCTGTCTACGTCACGCTCCTTGGGTGCAATCTTTCCTCAAACCCTATGTGAACACAGAGTGTTTTGTGCGTCGAGCTGCCTTTTTGAATAAATAATTATGGAATTTGTTGTTGTGTTGCATAATGCAAAATGTATAATGACTAGAGAGCTTAGTTCTACTAGCGGTCAATGAGCATAAAGTTACAAGGAACCAAATGATCTTTCCCTTCATTTGTAAGGGCCCAACTCGCTAGTGATATTGTTTGCTTTGGGCCTTGACCAACACGACTTTAAAACGTGTCACTAGTAGGTAAGACTTGTTTACTTATATATTCAGCATCTCTCCTGTGTTTTGCCGATGTGGGACTTCTCATCTTAGGATGGGGTATTACATACACCCCCCTCTATGGGCTCCGTGTTCTCGTTGAGGTTGCCCCACAGTATGAGATTCGCCTAGACTCACCACTAAGGTTTGCCTCGCGTTATTGGGATTCACCTAAACTTAGTTGAACTCTAGCCCCATATTGACGAGACTGACACATGGGTGACTCTAATACCATATGTAACAACCCAACCCGCTAGTGATATTCTTCCCTTTAGGCTTAGGCCCACATGGCTTTAAAACGCTTCACTAGTAGGTAAGACTTGTTTACTAATATACTCAGTATCTCTACTGTGTTTTGTCGTTGTGGGGCTTCTCATCTTAAGATGAGCTGTTACATCATTATAGCAGGAACTTCGCGAACCTTCTTGTCCAGTTAGCCATTGCAAAAGCAGTTGTGTCTTGCAAAACTGAAAATAAATTAATAAATCCTGTATTGATTTGTTGCGCGTAGCGCCTATTCTTTAGCTTTTGATGCCTCCTATAATGAAGCCAAGAAAATGAATATTTGATGTTAGAAGAGTCATAAGCTGTAAACTTGATGACAATGGTACCTAACCTATTATAATGATACGTTTCATTTATTCAGAAGAAAAGGAGGTTAAAATAGGAACATGAATAAGAATATCTTTTGATTTGTCGATCCTGAAAAAAGAAATAAGCAACTTTAGACTATTCGGCCACATACTTAGTGAAATTCTTCATGTATGTTTATTACTAGGAGCAACGAGATCAAGTTGGTAAGTAACAAGTTGATCAAGTTACTAACAATACTTCATCTCCATTTCTACAATCGATGATCATAGAAGCCATTTTACCATTATATATTAATTGGCTATTCTATTTGTATGTATAGGGTTGAGACGTGCATTTATACTGTCCGTGCATATAATTTTAATGGTTGAAGTAGCAAAAGTAGAAATAACTTTATTATTGAGATCTTTATCACAGAGATATTTAGAAAAAATCAAAATGTAAAATATGTGGGTTAAGCAATATATCAATATGATTGTAATCTATTTATACAAGTTAAAGACCTTAAGGGTAATGCGATGCACTAAACTCCCAAGTTATATCTATTTATGAAATTTCCATTTTTTATCCTCTTAAACTTTATCATATAATTTTAAATTAAAAAAATATTTTAATTTGATATTAAATTCTAGAGCCCAAAACTAATCCCATTCAAAACATCCAAAACCAGCCCACAAGAAAACTGAGAGTACCTAGTTTTTCTCAACAAAATTGAATCAAAGCCATCTTTCAAGAAACCAAAAATTTATATAAAAGATCAAATCTTTCTTGGATCATTCTTCAAGAATTTGATAAATTTGCAACACCCAAGAAGCAAAAATCAAATGGGGAAGAACACTAGAGCAAGTGGCAAAGGCAAAGGCAAAGGCAAGAAAGTTGTTGAGCAAGATGGAATGCCTGTTCATTCTCCTTGTAAACTTGCTTCTTCTGCTGAGGTAACTTTTTTTTTTTAAAAAGAAAAATTTGGGGCATTTGATCAAATCTGTTCGTCGAAAAATCATACTATCAAAATTAATTTTTTAGGTACATATATATGGTAGATGTCGGATCTATTTTATTTAAATTTTCATCTGCCCTAGCCTTGATCGATAAAGTTATCTGGTGATGCTTGTTGCGTGGAGGTGACATATATCCTGTGAAATTAGTTGATTTGCACGAAAGCTGAATTGAACACCACAGTTATAAAAACAAGATGTTGAATCCCTTTGGATTCTTTATATGTTGACCTCCCTCAGTAAAAATCCTGGCTTTACTACTGATTATATGCTTGTTGATGTGTTTGATTATAGAATTTATGGATTCTTTGTTTTATGAGTATGCTCATTTTTTGTATGATAGGAGCAATCACAGGTGGAATTGGAGATAAGATTGTGAAATTAGTTGATTTGCACGAAAGCTGAATTGAACACCACAGTTATAAAAACAAGATGTTGAATCCCTTTGGATTCTTTATATGTTGACCTCCCTCAGTAAAAATCCTGGCTTTACTACTGATTATATGCTTGTTGATGTGTTTGATTATAGAATTTATGGATTCTTTGTTTTATGAGTATGCTCATTTTTTGTATGATAGGAGCAATCACAGGTGGAATTGGAGATAAGATTGTTGGAGGCTCTTGAAATCTATCCCCTTGCCAAATTGAAAGGTATAATTTGTATATGTTTTTATGTTTCATTACTCAATTTATATGTTTCTTCTTTGAGTATTGTGGTATTTTGCTGTTATTAGAGCCGAAAAGGTGGTAACTTTATCATAGTTTGTCTAGTTCATAAACAAAACTCATCATACAATGTGGTGGATAGAAACTCGTGGCATAATTCGCTAAAACTTTGTGGTAAATAGAAGTGCTTTGATTTCTAGTGTTTGAGGAATTTGATGATGTGCACGCCTTAGCACACACGTTACCGTTTGTTTAGATGGATGACGTATAACTGTACAGATTTATTTGGTCTGTGTACAAGTTATGCATGAATGATAATCGGAGGATTGTTTGTGCAATAAATAATAATGTTGAATTACAATGCCCTTCTGGGTCGAGCATGTTGCATACGATTTACCTCTCTGGTGTGATTTGTCAGATATTGCACATGAGTAGGGTAAACTCTATGTGCATCCAAAGAATAGCAGTTGGGGGTTCCCTCGTCATGAAAAACTATTGCTTTATACCTAGGCTGTTATATACTTATTTTAACGGCTAGTGGTACCTTGCATTGCTAACTATAAGAGTTTGTTGAATGTATGTCGTGATTAAAGAAAAAAAGAAAACAATAGCTACAAACTTGAGAATATTCTTGGAATTTTATTCTCTTGATGAGTATAAATGAAAAGGGAAGATTATCTTGCATTAATTTTTTCTTTCTGCTGTGGGAGTGAGATGTTTAACATGTTCACCATGATTCTTATTGCAGGCGTCCATCGTCATTTTGTCCTTCACGGCTTAACAGCACATCTGCGTAGAAGGTTACTAGACTACTTTTGTCCTCTTTGTTTATTAACTCTTCATTTTGTGGCTTTGTGAACAAGCTTAGCTCATGCCGCACTCTCAGAAAAGAAATAGGAAAACTGAGGCACGTGTAAAAAGCGTACCAGAGAGTGTGAGTCATTTGGTTATAACTTAATCTGACTTTATCCATCGTCTTTTAACGATGAAAAATTATTATGACAGCTTGGATAGGCAATTTTCTCCTGATGATGTTTTGAAGCTGCTAGATCGCTTCTACGACTTGGATATGGTGGTATGTATTATTGGTTAACTTCCTATTTAACTTCAATCTTCACAACTTATTATTGGGACCGCGCATACCCACAACCCTGTTGGGAAAAATAATAATCATGCTCAGAATATTTTAGCTAAGTAGCGATATAAGAGAGTCACAATACCAATTATTACAATGGAGTAAATATGATACAATAATATTGATGACAATTTGATAATGCCAAAAATAACACTTCTTTGTAAAGTAACAAATATTCTTTTATTTCACACTGCTTACAAAAATTTTACTCCCACACTATTTTTCTCACAAACTAAAATAGCTTGTGGATGACTCTCTCTTCTTTCTTTTGCTCTCTTTATTTTTTGGTATTACTACAAATGAGTAAAACTTCCATATTTATAGCAAAAATACTACACTACTTGATGTCACTAATGACATCAATGAAATACAACAAAATCAAAATTATACCTAACTTATACCTAACTTAGACTTTCTTGCCTAACAATTTTGACAGAATTTTTAGCTAAATTCTTGGACTTTTATTTGCCTAACAATTTTGACAAAGTGGTGAGAATATGCAGTTATTGAAAATCTTTGTAGTAGTTGCCAATTTAGACTTTGGATCCACAAATCTCTCTCTTAATTTTGATTTTTCTTCTTCATTCCAAGATTCAATCGCAATTTCTGAAAATCTTCTAACTTGAGAGGCTTTGTGAAGATATCCGCAACTTGATCGTGCGATTTAACATGCTTGAGCTCTACTTCTTTCTTGGCAATGCATTCTCGGATAAAATTATATCTTGTTGTTGAAGTAGGTCTTAAGGCCTAACTCACATCCCAAAAGCTAGCTCAAAAGGAGGAGGATTGCCTAAGCCTATAAGGAGACCACCCATCCCATTAACCACCAATGTGGGACTTTGTGTCTCAACATCCCCCTCACGCCCAGTGCTTAGCATCTGGTGCATGGATAATTTTTTTCGGGGGCCCAACATTGGGTGAGACGGCCCTGCTCTGATACCATGTTGAAGTAGGTCTTAAGGCCTAACTCACACCCCAAAAGCTAGCTCAAAGGGAGGAGGATTGCCTAAGCCTATAAGGAGACCACCCATCCCATTAACCACCAATGTGGGACTTTGTGTTTCAACACTTGTGTCTTTATGCTTGCTTCGATCATGATACACTGGATTCTTGGCAAGTACTTGTGTAGATTTGTTGTCAACACAAATTATTGTGGCCTCAATTTGTGGCAAATTGAGTTCCTTCAACAATCTCTTCAGCCAAATAGCATGACATGTACATGAAGTTGCTGCCACATATTCAGCTTCATAAGTCAAGAGAGTAACAATAGACTATTTCTTTGAACTCCATGAAATAGCACAGTCACCCAAGAAAAATACAAAACCAGATGTACTTTTTCTATCATCAATATCTCCCGCATAATCACTATCACAATATCCCACAAGATTAAAATCATCATCAGAAGAATAAAATAGTCCAAGGTCGACCGTACTCAAGTGAGTAGAGGGTAGGAGCTTCCATGAAGCGACTTACTACTCCAACTACAAAGAGTATATCTGGTCTAGTACATGTCAAGTACCTTAGACTTCCCACGAGACTTTTGAACTGAGTGAAATCCACTTTTTCTCCATCACCAAACTTTGACAATTTTGTTTCACTTTCCATTGGGATGTTCACAGAATTACAATCGAACATGTTGAACTTCTTCAAAATCTCTTTTGTATAACTTTCTTGATATATGAAGATGTCTTCCTTCATTTACTTCACTTCTAGACCCAAGTAATATGACATAAGCCCTATGTCTGTCATTTCAAACTCAAGGGACATAACTTTCTTGAATGCTTCAAACAAAATTGGATTATTACTCGTCAGAATAAGATCATCAACATAAAGACAAACAAGCAGAATATTTCTGTTAGTATGGACTTTAATGTAAAGAGCATATTCATGAAGGCAATGAGTAAATCTATTGTCTTGAAAGTACTTATCAATGCGACTATTCCATGCACATGGAGCTTGCTTCAATCCATTTAAGGCTTTCTTCAACTTCAACACCTTATCTTCATGATTTTTTACCACGAAGCATAATGGTTGCTCAACATAGACTTCTTCTTCAAGATAACCATTCAAGAATGCCGATTTGACATCTAGTTGATCGATTTTCCACTTTATTTGAGCTGCAAAAGAGATCAGCAGATGAATTGTCTCCATGCGAGCCACAGGTACATAGATTTAATCATAGTCAATGCCATGTTTTTGCTTGTAGCCTTTTTCCACAAGTCTTGCCTTATATCTCTCCACCTCTTCATGGGAATTTTTCTGCACTTTGTATACCCATTTGACTCCAATTGCTCGGTGATTCTTGGAAAGAGTTGTTAAGTCCCAAGTGTTGTTCTTATTGATAGGATTTCTTCCTCCATGGCACGTCTCCACTTTTTGTCTTTAACAGCTTCATCAAAATTCATTGGTTCACTATCAACAAAGAGACAACACAAAAAATCAAAATTAGTAATTTCATTTGTGTTATCATAGAGTTCTTAGATGCTCTTCATCCTATGAGGCCTTTCACTTGAACTTTCTTGAGTGGATGGAGATGCAACAATTGTTGTTGAAGGAGGTGGAGTTGCATCTTGTGTAGGTGGAATTATCTCCTCTTCTTCTTCATCTCCAAAGTATGGAAGAAAATCATATGTTCTTTCTTCCTGAGCCTCCCAATTCCATGTTGCTGCTTCATCAAATTCAACATCATGACTCACCACCACCTTGTTATTGTTTGGATTGTATAGCTTGTAGCCCGTTGAACTCGAATCATAGCCAACAAACACATATTTGACACTTCGATCGTCAAGGTTAGCTCTCCCTTGATGTGGAACATGAGCATAGGCTATGCTTCAAAGATTCTCAAGTTCTTGACACTTGGCTTTCTTCCACTCCATGCTTCTTGAGGCATTTGGTATCTCACATTTCTTGTTGGAGATCTATTACTCAAATAAACTGCATAAGAAACAGCCTCGACCCAAAATTCTTTTGGCATATTTTTATCTTTCAACAGACATCTAGCCATATTAAGAATTGTTCTATTCTTTCTTTCTGTAACTCCATTTTATTGGGGTGGGTAAGTTGCCGTTAGAGAGTGACGAATTTCATGAGATTGACAAAAGTCATTAAATTCTTTTGAAGTGAATTCGCTTCCTCTATCGACCTTATTGCTTTAATTTCACAACCACTTTCTTTTTCTACAAGTGCTTTAAAATTTTTAAAAGCAACAAAAGTTTCAGATTTTTGCTTCAAAAAAATACCCAAGTCTTTCTATTGAAATCATCAATAAAGAGCAAGAAGTATTTATTTTTACCAAAATAAGGTGGATCAATTGGTTCACATAAATACGTGTGAACAAGTTGGAGTTGCCTGGTTGTTCTTGATGTGGTCTCCTTCGGAAAACTCCTCCTTGCATGTTTTCCAAGAAGACAAGCTTCACACAACTGATTTGGATGGTTAATTGACGGAATTCCATCAACCATGTTCTTGCCTCCCATTGATTTGAGTGCTTCAAAATTCAAGTGCCCAAATCGCATGTGCCAACACCATGAGTCAACTTGCACATTAGTTTTCAAACACTTTACATCAATGATTTTAAGATTCAAAGGGAACAACCTATTCTTTGCCATATGTACTTTAGCGATTAAGTTGTTGCTTGAATCTCTAAGCCAAAGATGCATATTTTTCATATGAATATCATATCCTTTTTCAAGAAGCTGACCCAAACTCAAAATATTTCTTTTCAATTTTGGCACATAGCAAACCTCATTAATCAATTTATAACCACCATCTTTACAGGATATTAGAATCGTACCTATCCCTTCAATTTGGATCTTTGAGGTATCTCCAAAAGACACATTACCTTTCACCGTCTTCTTTATCTCCACAAACATGCCTTTGTATCCACACATATGATTGCTTGCTCCATTGTCAAGGTACCATGAACTGCAATCATCTGTATCTTCTTCTTTGAGTGCCATTAGCAATGTTGATTCATCCTTTGTTGTCAACAAGGTTAGCTTTCTCTTCAACATTACCATGACATTCCCAAGAGTAATGTCCAAATTTATGACAATTATAACACTCAATTTTAGATTTGTCATACCTCATTTCATTGGTACCTTGATAGGCTCTACGCCCTCTACCTCGTTGTTGTCATGACCACGACCTCTAAATGCTTGATGACTCTTATCCTCATTGTTATATTTGTTAATATAACTTCTTCCTCTTTCAGGACTCCACGACCACCATGGCCTCACCATTGTCCATTTCTTCTAGAACTTATTTCACCTTCAAGATTTTTGAAGGATGCATGAATCTTAAGAAGTTGTTCTAGTGGTTCTTCTCTTTTCTCCTTTTCATTTTTTCTTCATGGGCTAGTAAAGAACCTTCTAATTGCTCTACCGTCATAGAATCTAAATTTTTAGATTCCTCAATAGCACACACCACATAATCAAAATTAGGTGTTAAAGAGCGAAGTATCTTTTCTATCACACACATCATCTACTTCTTCCCAGTACCTTCTTAGTTGATTTACAACAACCATCACTTTTGAACAGAAATCCGAAACGGATTCAGATTCTTTCATTTTTAAAACTTCAAAATCAGCCTCTAAAGTTTGAAGTTTTATCTGCTTTACTTTATCAATTCCTTGGAAAGAATTTTGTAAAATCTTCCAAGCTTCTTTTGAGGTGGTTGCATCAGCCACCTTCTCAAACATGCCATTATCCAATCATTGATGGATGAGGGTGATGGCTTGTTGATCTTTCTTTCTTGTCTTTAACAAGACCTCCTTTTCATTTTGGAACAAAGTTTTTTCATTAACGGTTTTTGTATACCCTTTGTCTACAATGTCCCAAACATCTTGAGAGCCAAGAATGACTTTCATTCATTGACACCATTTTTCATAATTTTCTCTTGTGAGACGGGGGTACTGGAAGGACAGCGGACTATTATTTGCCATGGCTCTGATACCACGATGTTGAAAAAAATAATAATCACGCTCAGAATATTTTCGCTAAGTAGCGATAGAAGAGAGTCACAATACCAAATGGAGTAAACGTGATATAATAATATTGATGACAATTTGATAATGCCAAAAATAACTCTTCTTTGTAAAATAACAAACACTCTTTTATTCAATTTTACTCCCGTACTATTTTTCTCACAAACTAAAATAGCTTGTAGATGTCTCTCTCTTCTTTCTTTTGTTCTCTCTATTTTTTGGTGTTACTACAAATGAGCAAAACTCCCATATTTATAGGAAAAATACTAAACCGCTTGATGTCACTAATGACATCAATGAAATACAACAAAATCAAAATTATACCTAACTTATACCATACTTAGAATTTTCTTGCCTAACAATTTTGACAAAATTTTTAGCTAAATTCTTGGACTTTTATTTGTCCTTTGTAGTAGTTGCCAATTTAGACTTTGGATCCACAAACCCAACCCCACATTAGTATGATAGTGTCCGCTTTGAACCAAATCCTCACGGATTTGTTTTTGGGCATATCCAAAAGGTCTCATACTAATGGGTTGAGTTGAACCTATTAAATAGGTTCATTTTCCTTTCTTCCATCGATGTGGGAGGAGTTTGTATACCCAACACTTATCCGTTATTCAGTATTCGACTTTGAAAGGCTGTTTGTTTTGAGCAGAAGAATTCACATATGTAAAACCATTCTTCTTGCTCCACAATTAGCAGGATCATAGCTGATATTCCGAGATACAGAGTTCCGTACTGTTCTTGAAGTAGTAATCTGAGTTTCTTAGAAGTTGGAATCTTCTGAAAATACTTTCAAATAGAACTTGTTGGACTAATAAGAGTTTTGTAACACACTGTATTCATTATTTTATGCTTTAGCTGTTCTGTTTCAAAGACTAGAATCTTGGTTTTACGGAGCAATTTATTTTTGGGTGAGTTATATGGGATGATTGTTCTTGCTGTTGTGTTTTTCTAACTAATTTCAGAAACCAGACGACGAGGATGCTGAAGTCTTTAATAAGGAGGAAGAGTTTTGCCTACCGCGCAGTTATTTCTCGAATGAGGAACTTTGAACAAGTTTGGAATAGATATGGATATTTGGACTTTTACATATGGCAGTTTATGTATAGTAGTATCAGTGTGGTTAAATTATTGATGCTATAATGAGTATGAAAAAAAGTTTGTATGCATGCTGAGAATTGAATTGTAACGACTCGTTAAGTCGTTTTGAGCATTAGAACTATTTCTTTCTTAAATAATTTTTTTCGAAAACTTTCAATGGTAATTTTGGACTATTTGTGTGACTATAATTATTCTAGTGGACTAATAATATTAGATAATTAATCTATAGGGTGGTGAATGAATTTATTTTTACCCTTAGTCAGTTGACCCATATATTAGAATACATGGTGGGATATAACAGTTTTGGATCATAATTTATCTTTCAAAAAAAAAAAAAAAAAACTAGAAAAAGGGGAACGAGGTAATGGTGCGGCATCAGAAGAAATATTCGTGTTCCAGGTCAGTGATATTAACAACTCTAATTATTTGAGATAGATATGTTAATGTGTCTGTGGGAGTGATTGACAATGGGATCAAATATATATGATTTTAGTTTGGTGTAAATAGCTCTATGGATATTTAAGTATTAAGGGTGATAGGGTAGTAACGTATAGTGCTTGTGTGCCATTGGCAAGAATGGCGGTTGTACAAGAAATTGACTTATTAAATTAGTAGGATTGTATGTTTGGAACATTACTTGTTGGTGTGTCCTTTACAGTGATAATTATATGGAACTAAGGTGGGAAAAAAAAGGATGCAGAAAGAATGTAAAGCCAAGAAAGTTCCTGTTGCAGGAAGAGTTGCGTCACTAAATTAACATTTGTTTGTAAGTTTGGATGTTAGTATATCAAACAAATTGTGCCAATTTGAAACTGCTAATTGCATAACCAATTGGCTGGTTCTTAGTTATTATTCATCGTTAGATTAAGGTTTGATAAATTGAGATAGATAATAAAATATTGGGTATATTGTGTTATGTTAATTTCCTTAGATTTATATTATTGGAAGGGTTTAAGACTTAATCCTAAGCTTGAAATTTTGGGAATTTATTTATAAGATTTAGATGGTTTTTTGGAGTTTGAGCTAAAAGTATAGCAATATAGATAGATGGCTACAAATTAGTTTATTTACCAATATTGCATATTTGATAGATTGGGAACATTCAGAAACTTTACGAAAGAGCAAGGCAAAATCTTGAGGATTTGTGACGCGTATTCGGCATTTGAGGTATATCATTTCATGATATTGCGTTGCATCTCATTATACCCTTCATTCATGTTGATTATGCTGTTATTAGGATTGGACATCATGTGATATCTGATTACTCCTATTTTGATAACACTTGATTGTTAAATATAGTACGGACTTACAAAATTAGAAGATGGTCTTTTTTTATATATATACTCCTGTCACTACTTCTTCGTTGTTGGTCAATGAGACATACTAGGTACATGTGGTTTCGTACTCATACTACACTTGTTGCACTCTTTTGTGGTGTAGATTCAATTCCGAGTACAAGCGCATCTCGTGGAGCTGTTTGAGTCCAAGCTTGGATTATCCTGGAGTTGTGGTGAGCTGCTTGACTATTCTGCAGTCCGCACCTCCCTCTATCTTATTAGTCATTCTGTTTTTCATATTCAGACAGGATATTTCTTATGTTTAGATTTGTTATCTTAGCTTCAGACTTCCTTCACAGTTTTAGAAGCTCTTGTACTTATGATACCAAATCTTGGGTGGTATTTTCGCTTTCCGCATTTCGTACTTATAAGAGACTTATTGTCAAGGGTATTCATTTGTTACTATCTTGCACTTTATTCACTACATTGAATTAGTAACTTATTGGTTGACTTGCCTATCTGGTTGGGTATATAGATGTCATCATGGCTCATATTTTGGGATCATGACATGAATTCAACTTTCCTAATATATAGACAGTTGATCTTTTAGAAAATTTTCTCATAGATAATCCCTCCTCTTTCTGTACTTGGATATATTGTGAAGCATCAACATCCGCAACGCTAAGAGGTTCTGTCTATGTCACACTCATTGGGTGCAATCTTTCTTAGATTCTATGTGAACGTAGAGTGTTTTTTGCATCGAGCTGCCTTTCTGAATAAATTATTATGGAATTAGTTGTTGTGTTGCATAATGCAAAATGTATAATGGCTAGAGAGCTTATTTCTACTATAAAATTGTGCCCAAAGGGATGACTTAGCGGTCAATGAGCATAAAGTTACAAGGAACCCAATGATCTTTCACTTCACTATAGCAGGAACTTCACTAACCTTCTCGTTCAGTTAGCCATTTCAAAAGCAGTTGTGTCTTGCAAAACTGAGTATAAATAAATAAATCCTGTATTGATTGTTGCGCATAGCGACTATTTTTTTTTTTAGCTTTTAATGCCTCCTACAATGATGCCAAGAAAATAAAAATTTGATATTAGAAGAGTCATAAGCTATCAACTTGATGGCAATGGTACCTAACCTATTAGGTATATTACTTAAAGTGACTTTAAATTTTAAGTATGACCTCCAAACATTTATAAAGCACAAATGGACACTTTAACATCCTTTTCTAAACAAAAAAAATACGCAAATCCAAAAGCCTTATTGCGTGATTTACAAAAGCTCCCACGTAGATCTTTTAGCCACTCAATGGCTACCATGCATTTAAAAACTTTACACATATTTTATATTTAGAAAAAACAAAGAAACTAAAGAAAACAAAAGGGTAGGACTATATACTTTCCCAATTACTCCTCTTTCATGGAAAAGCCCTAGCCCTAGCCCAATTTCTCAATTTCTTCGCAATAAGACATCAACTTGTGAAGATTTCTGGTCGAAGTTCTCATCTTTTAAATATTTTCTTATTGTTCTTCCTCTATTTTAGTCTGAGTATGTTCAATTTTCCCCTTTTGAAATATTATTTTTGATAGAAGGTGTAAGGTTTTTATCACGATGAATGTAAATTCACTTTTTTTTACAGCTCTGGTCATATGAGTTATCTTATAACTCTTTTTTCACAATGACCAAAAAAAGAAAAACAATTGTAGCCATTGCATCAAATAGACAAAATTCGTGCAAAAAAGAGAGGAAGAAAAGCTTGTGTATTAGTATTAGAAAGAACAAGAAGAAAAAAAAAGGTATTTTGATTTGAAAAATAAAGATATATAGATAAAATGTATCCATTAAGGGTAGAATTGTCATTTCAATTTTTTGTACAGTTGTGAACCTCAAAAATTTCACCTGACGCGCCTGAATTGCATCCCAATTATGCATTTTTCCAGGTTAGATTCACATGCCTTTTTGTTTGAGAAATAGATAGTTAAAGTACCTAGTTGTACATTACGAAAGTTGGGGGTCATACTTAAAATTTGAAGCCAAGTTTAAGGGCCAATTTATATATTACGCCAACCTATTATAATGTTAAGTTTCATTCAGAAGGAGAAGTAGAAGTTAAAATAGGAACAAGAATAAGAATATCTTCTGAATTTATCGATCCTGAAAAAAAGAAATAAGGAACGCTAGACCATTCGGATGCATACTTGGTGAAATGGTTCATGTATGTTGATTCTCAGGAGCAACGATATCAAGTTGGCAAGGTAACAAGTTGATCGAGTTAGAAACAACACTTCATCTCCATTTCTACAATGAATGATCATAGAATCCTTTTACCATTCTATATTAATTGGCTATTCTATTTGTATGTATAGGATTGAGGCACGTATTTACACTATCCGTATATATAACTTCAATGGTTGAAGTAGCAAAAGTAGAAATAACTCTATCTTAGAGATGCTTAGAAAAATTTTAAAATCTAAAATGTGTGAGTTATGCTTGTCGTAGTCTATGTTTCTAGAGTTGAGGGATATATCAATATATATGATTGTAATCCATTTATATAAGTAAAAGACCTTAAGGGTAATGCGATGCACTAAAGTCCCAAATTATACCTATTTATGAAATTTACATTTAAAATTCTCTTAAATTTTATCATCTATTTTTAAAGAGAAAAAATATTAACTTCTAGAGCCCAAAACTAATCCCATTCAAAACATCCAAAACCAGCCCACATGAAAACTGAGAGTACCTAGTTTTTCTCAACAAAATTGAATCAAAGCCACCTTTCAAGAAACCAAAAATTTATATAAAAGATCAAATCTTTCTTGGATCATTTTACAAGAATTTGATAAATTTGCAACACCCAAGAAGCAAAAATCAAATGGGGAAGAACACTAGAGCAAGTGGCAAAGGCAAAGGCAAAGGCAAGAAAGTTGTTGAACATGATGAACAAGATGGAATGTCTGTTCATTCTCCTTGTAAAATTGCTTCTTCTGCTGAGGTAACCATTTTTTTTTAAAAAAGAAAAATTTGGGGCATTTGATCAAATATGTTCGTCGAAAAATCGTACTATCAAAATTAATTTTTTAGGTACATATATACGGTAGATGTCGAATCTATTTTATTTAAATTTCCATCTGCCCTAGCCTTGATCGATAGAGTTATCTGGTGATGCTTGTTGCGTGGAGGTGACAAATATCCTGTGAAATTAGTTGATTTGCACGAAAGCTGAATTGAACACCACAGTTATAAAAACAAGATGTTGAATCCCTTTGGAT
>JAABOM020000092.1:6623589-6641797 GCA_011800125.2 Solanum clarkiae
TTTAAATTTTTCGCCAATTAATATCTCATTAACCAATTAGCTATTTTTAATTGATATTTCAACAAACTATTGTTTGTTCATGTTAACTAAAAGCTTCTAATTAACATTTCAACAACTAACAATTTATCAAATATGTCTAGTTTAAATTTTAGGAAAAAATAAAATTATAGTAAATATTTAATATAAAAAATTTGTATCTTTGATTTTTACTAATTACAAAGATTTAATTTCTTCGAATCCCCATTTGGTCCTTTACCCGCCCCACCCTGCATTAGTTTCAAAAATAATTACTTCAACCCACCCCACCCTATTGGCATCCCTAAAACCTTGTCAATCTTGGTTAAACCACCTCTTTGTATCTAATGGGCAAAAGTAAAATCTATGTACAACATTCCCTAAACCCCACTTACAGAATTACATTGAATACTGAACATGTTGGTGTTAGAAATCTTAGTTTTCATACTAGTACAACACAACCAGGGAAGTGGATAACATTTATCAACCAACACAACAGAGACAAAATATGGCAAAAGAAATGGCTACAATTGTTGTAGCCATTCATATTTTTCTGTTCTCTTTTAAATTATTGTAGTAGGATGATATGGTCCAGTAATAACACAAACTACAGGTGAAACAATGTTTTCAGTAATCTTTCCTTTGTCAGCCATGAAACAAAGTTATTCCTGTAGTAATTACATCTCCCGGTACGCGAGCAAAGCAGCTTCTTTATTCGTCTGAGACCTTAAAGAATGTGTATGATAGGATCAAATTGTTGATGCCGTCCATTTTGGGGTCAGTTTCAAACTCGGGATCAATGTAAAAGAAAACCTATGAATGCAAGTTGATCGACATGTCATTGGCAGAGAAACAGGGATGAATGTAATAATCTAAAGGCAAAGAAAGTCGATGAGCTACTTACAGGCATGTCAATCTGCTCCCCCGGAAGCAATCGCTGTTCCTCAAAGCAAAAGCATTGTATTTTATTGAAATACACAGCAGCCTGATGAGACAAAGATTTTGCCTCCCGTTAAAAAGATGTAAATGGCTTGTATGGATACCTAATATTACCCTGCACCTATGTATCTAAACAATAATACTGCCTCGACCTTGTAGCACTAAAGAAAACCAAACAACGTATTATGTCTATGTTTAGTGGATGTGAGATTAGACGAGTTGTGGCGCTTGAATGTTGTTTACAGACATCTGGGTGAGATGCTACAGGAAATGGTATGATTGAAATGAAGAACGGCTATCGAGGTTATATATGATAGTATGATGCCTACTAAACGAAAAGGTAAGTTTTATGGAACAGTTGAGACTAGCAATGTCATGTCACTAGTACCCAACCCAACCACTATTTTATGTCACTAATGTCCAACACAACTACAGTTGAATGAAGCAGAGATGCTTATGCTATGAATTAAGATAGATGTGTGGTGTTATAAGAATATAAAAGATGAACACATTCAGTAGAGGGTGCAAGTAGCACATATCGAGGATAAAATGATAGAAAGTCTCTTGGATTGTTTGGTCATGCCATGCATCGACTTCTAGATGCACCAATTTGTCCGTGTGCAACCATGAAGAGCGAATGTGTTAAAGGGGGACGAGATAGACCTGAAATCACATGGATGGGAACTTACATAGAAGTACCTATAATTTCTCGAAATCCATGAAGACTAATGAAAAATAGAGAACAATGGAAGAATCAGATAAATATTAAGTGATAACAATTAGTTGGGGATATGTTATATCCATGTTAATACATTTACTTTAGACCATATACATCCAAAGAGTCTTTTAATCATGTAAGAGAAGATATAGAGGACTTCTAGCATTTCTAATAATTATTTTGAAGAATATTGACGAACTTCATTATTGTATTTCACTCGATGAGTAGACGGTTAAAAACAAAAAATACAGAAAAATCAGTGAGACAACATTCCTCCTTAGGCGTGCAACCACTACCAATAGAAGTTCAATAACATACAACAATCAAAAAAGTGATATCATGAAACCAAAACCTAGACTGAAGATTAGGTTAAGAGAAGCGGAAAAGGCTTAAGGTGGTACTTTGTGGGAATTCTACTACCCCTGAACTACTTCAAATTGAAATAAGTACGACCCTAAGCGTTGATGTGGCATAAATAAGCAGACGAGGGTTTACACACGCTTCTCATGCCATGAGAGCGCTTAAGGTGGTAATTATTTCACTTCATAACAGTCTAGAGGGATAAATAGCATCCTCACAAATGCGACACAAGTTCAGAGCGATACTTGCGCCTTTCCTTTGAAAAAGTACAGGCACATTTAATGATCAAGGTCTTTTGTCATGTAATACATCTACAAAAGGTTCAAAAGCATAAAAGCACAATTATGAGAAACTTTCCAGCGAAAGTAGAAAATAGAAGTTCTCACATTAACTATTTCTGCTTTTCCGGCCACTAGGAAGAGATGAAAAAGTCGCTTGATGTCTGACGGAGCAAATCCCTTTCAGATCAAGATCAACAACTCAAATTTATCTCTAGTATAACTTTAAGAAATATGAGTTGAACACCAATTTTCCTGGGTGCTATAAGAACTGCATGCCCAATGAGTTTCCAGGCAGTAATGGGCTCAATAAGCATGATCATGAATGAAATCTAATGTTTCATAACTTAAAGAGAACCTTGTTTGTAAAGAATTTAAGACGGCTTTTCAAATGTGTGAATTTGAAGAGTATGGGTCTACTAGGGTGACAATGCTATGGAATTGAAGGTACATCACCATTATGGTTGTCAATTTATGCTAATCTATTCAGAACAAAATATTTTGAGCAAACAACTGAATTACAAAATATAACTTTCAGTAGTAGATAGATGATCTATGCAAAGTCTCTACGAGCGCAGTGACAAGGGGTCTCATCCTTCACCTCCTTCTTTTAGAGAGAGCGGTTAAGTTACATATGGCATAGTTGAAACCCTCATGTTAGCGACGCTCTTGAACAGATGGTGTGGCACTAATACAACATAAATGAAAGATGACTCTCAAATATCATATTTTTAACTCAATATGTTTAAAAGAAAAGATTCAGTATTTGTTACCTATAACATGCTTGGAATAGACTTGGAAATAGAAGACTTGTCTAATAGAAATAATAAATCAGTGATGAGGAGCATCTACAGTTTTGAGGTGTTCCATAGAGGAAAATATAGAAAATATGAAAATTGGTGGAGGGACTAGGGAGTTCCATCTTAAGTCATATAAGCTCCCTAAAGGTTGTATTGGATGATCGAGAACTACGAGGGGAGGTGGACAAACTACATTAACACCTGAATTTATAAGCATATACCTTCATGGGGGTTACATTGTATGTTGATACACCTGTAATAGGAGTTGAGCTTCGATTTTCAGCAGTGTAAAAGGCAAGAGCGCTCTCTCCTGGTTTTACTCTTACCTGAATCACAAGATAAGGAGAATACATCAAGTGGAACATAGGAAGCATGCTAAACCATTAGTGTGTTGCATAACTATTTATGAACATAACACGTGCCTATAACAGAAAAGGCACCTCACGCTGTGTTGGAATAAACTTCCAAGGCATCCCGTCCGCTACATCAGCATTGAATTGTACTGCAATCTCCCTGATGCGATATACAAGAGTTACGTAAATAAATTGTTAATCTTCACTTAAAAACATACCATATTAGAAATTTATTCTAGTCACCGGGTACGTCGTTGTTGTTGTTGTTAGAAATTTATTTCAGAAATACTGTCTTTCTTTTGATGATTGAGAAATCCCCAAGGGCCAGTGGGATGGTCAGAAATTAGGTGGATTCGCAAGTTACCTGACAGTTTATACTAGTTCTCTGTAGTATTTGCTTCAAGAAACATCACTGTTGTTTTCTTTATTCACTATTCTTTAAGCAAGTAGACATTAAAAAACTGGAGAGAAACAATGTTTCTTATAAGTGAAAAGCACAAAAAGTGACAAGATCCATTAAGCTTGGAACAAAAGTGAGAAGTAAAGCGCATTCTCTTTCAAAGTGAATTGCACGAGTTACAAAAAAAATCCCATTTGCATTTAGTACTACACAATCAAATTGCGAAAAAAAAAAGAAGCTTATTTCATTTCAGCATCTAATAATCCATAATGCCAATGTTAATCCAACTCCTTAAAATTGAGATTTAAAGAATCGACTGGTTCTTCTTCATAAAAGTATGTCTTCACAGTTTGGAGAACACACTTCTCTGGAGCGCATGTCTCCACCCATGAAGAGATGGCCCCTCATTTTGCATCACTTCATCTCATTAAATAATAAGGAACGGTTTTTAATAACATGAGTGAACAAAAAACTTTCAAATGTTCCCATAGACAGAAAATGGTTGTGGATTTACAATAGAAGATCTTCCAGCGAGCAGCATATGGACGTACCTGGAAGTAACTCTTCCATCTTTCTCATGTCGGGCAATCTTTTCTTCAACACTCTATAAGGTGGTAAATTTCATTAATTTCATAGGACTCTGAAAGCCTGCCTGTAAGCAGATCAATGAAGGATAACTTACCTCCCGACGTTGAATTGTACCTCCGTATCCCGTAGCTTGGCAGAATCTCCTGTACAGCGGAACTGCAGCATAACTAGCCCCTACCATGGCAATAACTAAACCCACCAAATAAAAGAGCATCTTCCTTGATTTATTCTCTATTACATTAGCCTGAGTTGCATAATGATGACGAAGATTCAACCTCAGCCCAGACCTAAGTGTACTCTGCCCTCTCAAAAGGAACGACCTTTTGCAGTTATGAAGTGTAGATTTGCTAAGCTCACACCTTGATGTGAAACTTCGATATCCAAAACCAAAGTTTTGGCCATGTTTATTATAGATTGCCCCAAGATTTATATCTTTTGAAACTGCAATTTCAAGATATTCCCTGAATCAAGGAAGAATAGGTTGAGCAATATGGGACACACTCAACCACCATCAACTCATTGCAATGCAGATATGCCAGAAGGGAAAAAGAATTCAGAGAAAAACAAAATAGCTAATAAATAACCTGAATGTGGAAAGCGGATAATGATGAGTCCTGCATAAAGAAAGTAAAGGATTGACTCTCCTAGAGAGCCTGAAAAATGACATCTTCTGCGAAACTGGAAGCTACCCTGTAATCAAAACATCCAAGAATATCAAATTTTTTTGGATATTCACATCCTTCATTATCTTTAAGGAGAAGATATTGCACTCCAATTAATATTCCAGCATTATTATGTTGCTTTACTGCTGAAGACTTCAGATGAAATAAAGATCTCTGAAAAGCAAAGCCAAGTATTGGAACCCATATTGCTTGTAAAATTTAACTTTGGATATTTTTGCAGGTTCAGGCCATTCCATTTTTAAGGCCTTAGCTGAGGAAAATTTCGGTACTGAAACCTTAATTAGAACCTGAAAACAGTCTCTTCCTTTTCCTTTTTAGGGGGTTAGCTGCTGGATGATAAGAGGAGTATACTCCTTCTGGTGAATATTTAGGGATTATCCCTTGTATCTCCTTATTGAACCTCATTTGGATTCTTCCTTGTATGAGTTCATTTTCTTCTTCGCAGAATAAATTCTAATGATATAATTGTTAGATTTATCCATTCTTTCTTCTAAGATCTGTACTCCTGAATCTACTTTCTACTTCTATCCCTATGTTCTATCTGTTTCTTATTTATTTGTTTGATTTCCTTGTTATTGCATTTTAAGCAACATCATTTCATATCAGAGGTTAGCTAAGATGTTTTTTTCATACAATTCTTAGTTAGTCCTTTTATATTTAAAAAAATCATTACAAAGCGATCAATCAAAGTTAGTTTGTTGATACGAATTCACTGGCTAGAGATTTTGTTCTTTTATATCAGCTTTGGTGAGCCTCACCAATACTCAGTGATGGCTAGTTTACTCTCTTTCATTCTTTTGCTCAGGGATATGTCCTGATGATACCCTAGTATTATTTTGATTCCAGCGGCTCATGACAAGACATGAAGGGATTATTTTTTTGGGTTGCACATACATTAACTTTCCATTGATGTGGAACTTCATGTTTTTTATGTGCAACTCTTATCATTGATGCATGCTAGACAGTACCCCAGGTACTCATATCTGTTGATCTAATAAATTGTATTATAATGTTAGTTCCCTTGGTGAGTTCCGATAGTCGAGTGCTGACCACGGGTCTCCTGAAATCCAAGGTGTGACACAAACTTACTTAAAAGGCTAATCAGCAAGTAAACCCCATCTAAACCAAGTTTTTTATCTCCTTTCTGCTACGTCCAGGAGCATCAGTCCGGTCCTGTAACATGTTTTTCCTCCAAGCACTACTTTACCAGGAAGTGTGAGTTCATCATTTCTTCGGTTAGTCCCACGAAGCAGCGGAGACATAATTTCCTGAATTTCAGAGGCATTTTGTCGAACACATAATAGGCACACGTTTTCAGCTCTATTTTTACAAGATAATCATTCCCAAACAACACTCAACAATTTAACTTCAAATTACCCAATAATTTTCACAGTTTTAAGCAACGCAAATTTCATTTCAAGCACACAACAATGGAGAAGGCTGGCAAGAATTCAATAATTAGAACAATTCCGCATCACCATTTTATCAAGCTTAGAAATCATCAAATCATGAATCAAAACAATATATTTTTTATACGATAATGTCAGATTCAACAAAACAACAAAAAAAATTAGTACCAAAAAGCGTACCAAGATGAGCAGAATGGAAAACAGAGTGCCGCAATATGTCAGCGTTTTCCTTTGTGATATACCGCACGCCGATTTCTTTAGCTATGAAAAACAAAGTACAACGTAAAAAGATTAGTGTACAAGAATAACAATGCTAAGATAAGTGAAAACCCCAAAATATCCCTAACTTCGGGTACACAAGCAATTCAACTGTCTTTTAAATAATTATTGCTTTAAATTTTTGTTCATTTTTAATATAAATTAATTTATATGTTTAAGTTATTTTTAATTTTTAATAAAATACATGAAATATTTGAGTATTTTTTTCAAATTATATTTGTAATAAGTAATAGTTATATTTTTTTATCATATATAAATAATTTATAAAAAAATAAAATAAGGAGAAAATAATTTTGAAGGAAAAAAAAAGAAAGAAAGAACAAGAAAAAGAAGAAAAAACTAGGAAGAAGGAAAAATGGAAGAAAGAAAGAGCAAATTTTTTTAAAAAATTGAGAGAGAAAAAAAGTAGGAGCAAAATAATATAAGATAAAAATATAAATTTGTTCGTCAAACATAAATGGCTTTTAAGCTAAAAAGAAAAAAGCAGGAGAATCAACTTTTAATTTTTGACTTATTTTTAACTTATTTTAAGTCATTTTAGAATTTGTCAAACACTTTCAAAAGTTAAAAAGAACTTAAAAGTATATTTGACCAGTTTATAAGTCTATCCAAACACCCTCTAAAATAGAAATATCATTTAGTGGATTTAATGGAGGCGAATTTATCTTTGTTATTAGAAAAATTGACGCAATATTGTCATATATAATCTACAAATTTATTGTTACTATCCCATTCTCCGTTATAATAAATCAACACAAGTAAAGTTGTCATTCTTCAATTGACATTCGAGATCGATGGTGTCCTTTTATACTCACAAAATTGGAGTCACAAAATTATGTTTATTGAAACGCCCTATTCTTATTTAGAGAAGTAGAAAAACTTAAAAGCCACATTCCTTAATTGTAAGTTATATAGACGATAAAAAAATAAATTAATTAGTAAAAAAATGATTCTTTTTGTTTTTGGAGGTAATAGTTGCTTATTTTTATTACTATCTGTTGTCTCTTATCTTTTCATTACGTCCATTTCTGAACTGTTTTATCTTGAGTCAAAGATCTATTAAGAACAACCTGATGTTGTTGTAGTAAAAAATTAAAAATGTTAAGCCCTCTTAGTCTCATTATTTATTTGTTAGAGATATTTATTTAGCCATATTTGGTGTCGTCAAATCTTTAGAGTTATGTCATAAAGAATCTGACCTCTAAATCCATGCTCGAGTCCATGTATGATTCAATCCCACAAGACAAATGATGGAATGCCAATTAATGAAGAATTTGGTTAAGTGTAATCTTTATGATTGATTCCAATAAACTACTTTTGCTCTCAGTAAACAGTACAAAACATAATTCAATTACAAAATTCAGAATAAATTCCAAAAAAATGGAAGAAAAAGAGAGAGAAGCAAATGGGATGAAAGAATTGCTACATAAATATTGTGGAAAAAGAAAGGCCAAAAATCTTCTTTTGTGTGCTGTTAACTACTAATGAACCAAAAAGCACTCTCTATATTCATCAGCTTCCAAATATAATAGTTTCAGCTTTGTGAGCACCGTATAATCCATCTATAAGAAGACCAAGACATTCAGACGTCACCGCGCAGCTTGTGGCCTGGTAATATCAAAATATAGTCCACTTCACAAACAAAAATAAAGGACAGAGAGCGCGCATTTACAGATGGGAAAGAAGTTTTCAGTTGAAGTTTCACTTTTTCATACCAGTGTTAAGGAGGACGGGACAGTCATTGGATTGGTGAAATTATGCATTTGCAGAATATCACTTCCTCAGGAATGGTTTTTGGCATACAAGTAGTCGCTGGTCACTTCCATCCTGGAGGTCGATCACCCTGGCTTCCCAGTGGATTTGAGCAGCTAATGTGCGTGCTTTCTCTATTTGATCCAATGTATCAGAAAGAATAGTCCATCCCTGCAACAAGTATATCCTCCACAATTCAAATTCATAGTAGTATCTCAATGAGAGAAACAAGCTAACCGTCGAAGAAAAGTAAGTCAAAAGATCAGTAAAGAAATATAGAGGACAAAGACAAACTAAAATTACCTCAGGCCTTAAAATACGGTCCATCTCCATAAGTAGTTCAAACATGCTGCATTTTTGTGAAGCAATATGGGAAAGCAGCCCATTTGCATGGAGCAAATCATATGTTCGGGGATATGTAGGAAAGGGTTCACACCTGGACCAATATTAGAACAACATCGGAATCAATAGCCAGAATATTTCGAGCACCTAGCAATAAAAACAGTTCAACTCCAATTGCTTTATGAAAATTCAAATGAAAGCACTCAAATTTCAAGAATATATCCAGGTGAGAATATGGTCGAGCTTCTTATGACGCTGTTTTTCCCTGGTCTTAAATTCATTCTCGCTGACTATATAAAGACATGGCTTAGTGGAGGATATTATTCTGGTGACGGAAAGGATTACAGTCACAACCAAAAACTATTTAAGGTGACAGTCAACATTATATTAGCGCTGAAAACATCAGGAGCTCCAATGGCTTTAAGATCCTTCTCCTTGGCTATGGGTCATGATATTGAGTTCATCAGCGATATCCAGTAACCAAAGATCAAAACTTGTACTTCAATCGCATGGATAATCAAATAAAAAAGGACAAGGAATTGAAGAGATGATAATTCGCCAACTTAAGAGACTAAGATGTGTAAAAGGGCAAAACAATGCTTATTGCATTTTTTTATGACCGAAAAATCCCTTTGAGCTAACCACAGCTCTTGAGACCCCGGAATGATGAGCCCATCCCTCTACTCTTCTTCAATTAAATACTAAGCTTAGTTCACTTGGCAACAGGCGATAATGCTTATTGCATATTATGGAGAAATGATGTCCTTAGTAGCACACAAGCAAAACAGAGTACTGCAATTCTTCATAAAGATGTAATTGCTTCCGCTAACTAATATGAACAGATAATATATAATAAATTTTAACTATCACGAGAATTAAGAATAAGAGTGCATCCTTTCCAACTTTAGCATGTTCACACATCCAAGCACATGTCTTTGCGAATCTTTAGAATATCTATAACAATATCTCACCAGTTATGCAGGACACCAGCAAAACCTCGATCATGTATGAGAGGAAGTGTATTACGCACCCCAAGAGGAACCACATTCATCACCCATACTGCTTTGCCTGCCTCCATCAATGCAGCACTAAGACCGCCGTAATGAGCATTCATGTCCATGACATTACGCACCATATTATACGGAGGTAAAGGATCATCATCACCTGGCCTTTTCGGATGGTCAGAGAAAATCAAGGGTGAGAGCAAAGACCAATAATTTCTCAGAGCTAATTTCCAGAAGTTTGAATCTTCGAAGAAATTATCAGGATGAATCCCTGTCACAAAGAAAAAGATTGGTAAAAAAATGACTGCTAAAAGTGGAGGATCAAAAACTCAGAATAATGGAATTGGAGAACGAATATAAAACTGAAAATGTTGCAACAACCAATTTAGTCTGGTAAAACAGAAAGAACACTTGCCGTGAATTTCAAGCTCAGTTGAGTTCAGATGATCAGATTTGCTGTGTATTGGAATCCACTGGTTACTCGTTGTCCCAGATATACAGTGGAGAAGTGGTTGGTAGTACATTTGCATATCATTTCCTTTACAAACTGGTACCTTACCCTGACTGCAACAATTAAACACAAAATTCTTATCACGGGAGTCAAGTGGAAAAGAGAAAAACGGAAAAAGATAAACCTATAACGTGAAAATAGATTGAAAAACACAAATGTTAACACCAGAGCTTAAAGTGTAACATTTTCCCTTTTGCAAAAGGATGTAGGGTAGTTGGGGCAGACGATAGTTTATAAACAAGTACACAAATACAAACAATTCCAAACCTATTCGTGATTCAATGTTTTGATGTGCGGTGGTTTGGGGGGTGGGAGGTTACGCTTTAACAAAAAACATGGTCTTCTGTATGTTAATAGGTACTATTATATTTCTAGATTTGAAACTCTGCAATACTTTAATTCTTCTTTTTAATCCTGAAAATTAGCTTATAAATTGAATTAATTAAAGTTGAGGACGCGAGAAACAGAATATAGTCGGGGACTGAGAGTAAATCAGCTACACACATCCTCTTTCTAGCGGACTTACCTGGATACATAACACTGAGAATCAGCTGTCTTCTGCCAAAGGAAAGTCTCTTCTTGCTGTGCCAAAAGAGACCAACAGAGCTTCTTAGTGAATTCTTCCAGTGGACGAGATACACTTCCCTTCTTTGTACTGGTAGTACTATCATGCTGCTGCGTTTTGGGTGAGGTTAAGACAAAGTAACCACCGGGCTTGAGTAAACGGTCAATTTCAATAAGAAACAGCCCATCTGTTTTGTCAAATCATTGTCAGTTCCATGCTATTAAATTTATTTTCAAATTTTAACAGGACTTGAATGGATATTTAAATGTTTAGAAGGTGATATGAGATCTGAACTTGTTTCATCATGATAGCTGACAGATGAAAAGGAAGTGCTTTTGATTTTCTCTACAGGAAATGTGAAAGAACAAAATCAACTATAGACTAGAATGCATCCGTAAATAAGAATATAGTGCTGGCTTCTAAATGATAATATCTATTTAGCTCCAACTTAAGGTCAATCATCCCATACACGAAATGATCTATGGCGGTCCAGCTCAGGTGAGACAGAGACAGAGCAAAATTTTGAATTTAAAAAGAAAATTGATCAGTGGGACACTAGTAAAATCTTGCTAAAATAGGCAATATCAAGAAACATTATTCTATTTGGAAACATTGTTAAACATTGTAAGGGGTTAATCATATAACAGATGGAAAGGAACACGTGTAACGTTACTAGGAGAGGATTCGACAATCGACACCATTATCGTAGTTAATACATGGATACAAATAAAATTAGATTAGTCACTCATAAATGCCTGATGGAAAACCATAGTTCCTCAAAGCACACATGCCACAATACCTTTAGTATCCCAAATTATTCCACATTGAGCACAGTGAATCATGTCATAGGACAATGATGGAAATGGAAGCTGTTTCGAAATGAAATTGCCAATGACAGCTGGAAGTCCTCTCTCGAGTGCTAACTGAACTTGGCTACCGGATGGCTCATATGCCGCCACACAAAGAGCCATCAACTTCAGTGAGAGTAGCTGGGCACCAAAGCTACCAAAACCACAACCAATATCAAGCACGGTGCGCACCTGTTATTCAGAAGAGAAAGACAATATATTTAAGAGTGAAATCTGATCTTCATTGAGATGTAGGACTGAAGCCAGTACATCATTTGCAGACCAAAGTAATTGACTTTAAAGAAACAAACAAAGATACAAACAAGTAAAAAAATAAGGAAACGTCTATATCCAGAACAAAAGTTGAACTTACACCAGCTTGAAGAAACTCTGTATCACTTCCCAATCCAATCATCTCAGCAATAAGGTGAGAGTAATCTTTAACACCATCATAATTCACTCCGTCGTCTGAATGGAAAGCAATCTGGTTCTCTTCCAATAACATTAGCCTAGAACGAAAGTAAACCAATGACCAACTTTAAAGAAGGCATAGAAACTGGCCCTTTAGAATCTATCACTAAAGACAAACCAATGCAGAGGTGAAGTCTTAAAAGTTAAAACACATGCTCCATCAAGTTAAATGCACAATTTGAAAGATGAAATGAATTTGACCAACTATACCTTTTTGTCATGGTTCCAGAAGAAAGGAACTGATCTTTAGTTAGCCTCACATTTCCACTCCATATGACATCCCTACCTACTGGCCAAGTCAGTGGAATCTTGTACTCCTTGGGAGGACGAACCAAACAATCTTGGTGTACTTGCGATAACTCACAGTGCCGATCAAATTCCTCCCCGTCTTTAAGGCCAGCTAACACGTTTGCAGATACATTATAGCAAGGCACATAATTCTCTCTTTCCTTCCCACAAAGACCAACATCGTTTATCCGGTTAGCTCCCAGAGAAATGCTCTTTAGCTCTAAATAATCATTTCTTGCCTGCTCCTTTAGCTTTCTATAATTTGTATAGATATCAGGTTTTGCATAGGAAGTCACCAAGTCAAGGGTTGTCGAAGATCGAAAAAATACTATTATCATAAAGCCACTGACCAGACACAAGAGTATCCAGTTGCGTGACGGTCTGGGGCCAAAAATTAATGATAGATTATTGAGCAACGGGCTTCTCATGGCCAAGTTTCAAGAACCCCCTCGAAGATCGAGCTGAGTTAGACCACTAGGCGGTAGCTATTGTTTCAACCTGAACCTCCAACAACTATGAAAACTGTAATATATCATCAGAGACCATCTCCCATATATATAACCCAAAATCCAAACAGTTTCAACTGGCATCTGTTCAAACCACTACCTAAGCTCAACATAAAGAAATTCCCCAATCATACCAAACTAATCAAGATATCAAATCAGGCAAAATTTCAATCCCACAAGTCTCCACAATCACCAAGTAAAACAAACAAATGCAGATCAGTGAAAAGCCCCTCCTAAAGGCTTATGACACATCAACTACCAATGACTCACAATACCCTCCCACACACACAACCAATCCAACCAATGCCCATTTCTGAAACAACTCTTTCTATTCCCTTAAAACCCAACCAATCCAAATCCTCAGATCACCCTGCAAAAAAAACACCAAATTTCCAAATAAACAGCAAGCAAATTAAAAAATTCTAATCACAAATCAAGATTCAAAATTCTCAATCATTCCCATCATGAAATACAAAAAGATCAAAAACCCAGATCAGATCCACATCCAAAGTGCCAAGAAAAATAAAAGATCACATTTTTCACCAAAAAAGATTCAATCTTTACAACAACTGACAATCAACACAGCATAAAAGTTTAGGGTTTATGTTTGTAGTACCTAAAAAATTGAGTTCTGGATAAATGGGGGTTGGACATATAAATGCAGGAATGTCTATATATATTGTGACAGTTGCAGAAAGCTATGCAGAGCTAGGATTGGCCATTGACATATAAAGAAAGATACAGAAAATGAAAAAGAAAGATTTTTTTTTTGAAAGAGAGAAAGAAGCAGCTTTCTGTTGGAAATGGAGAGAGTCCTATCAAAAGCTGAGTTTTCTCTAAAATGGGGTATTCAAAATCTCCTATTTTAGTGTGTGTCTATGTGTATACAGATCAAATTACAGAGGCTCGCACATTGAGAACTCACATAATCTAATAATTACAGGAGAATAATTGTGTTGAATATCTTTCTCTTTTTCCTTTTCTTGATAATCTCTTCTTTTTTCTGTTTTTACCTTTTGCTCTTTGTGGCTATATTATTCGTGGGACCTGCCTGCTTTTCTTTTTCCTTTTCCTTTTTTCCTTTCTAATGATCACGGTGTCGGGGTTAGTTTTTTATATTGATTGGACTTTTTAAAAATATAATTTAGTGTCTGTCAAATTTTTGAAAAAATATTATATTTTTGAAGGATTTGATAAGAGCACAGTAATATTTTTAAAGAGTTTGAGCAATTTAAAATTTTTATGTACTTTGATTAATTTTGAATAATACATGTCACCTTTAATCATTAAAAGATATCAGGTTGTTTTGTATTACTCTCTTTGTCTCACATTCAGTGTACATGTTTTGCACGTGTGCGTCATGTAATTTAAAAATTATATACAATTAGTATAGGTAATATAATATTCATGTACAAAAAATTTAAATAAATATTATTAGTTTGATGTAATAGTTTAGTTTATTGTGAAATGGCAAAGAATAAAAAATTTCAATCCAATTGCTTATAATATAAATATATTAACAATTTTTGAATACTTAAAGTAATAATTAGAAGTTAAATAATTATCTGATTAAAATTTAATATAACAAAAGATTCTTTTAAATAATTATCTGATTGAAATTTAATGTAACAAAAGATTTTTAGATATAAAATGAGTAATTTAATATTTTTTTCAATATAATATTACCGACTTTTTTTAAGTTTGTTATATTATATATTTTTAGTATTACTTGATAGTCTAAATCAAAAGTGAATTCTAAATATAAAGAAATTCTTAAAAACTGAATCTTGAAACAAAATAAATAAAAACTTAAGAAAATAAGAAAAAAGTAATTTTGTTTAAAGACGAGTCTTTTGATGAAGGGCAAAAAATTTAAATAACATTTGTAAAGGTCTTTATGTTTTCTAATATAGTATAAATATAGATCAAGCAATAAGGTGTGTTTTATTATTAAGATTAAGAAAGTGTTAATTTAGATAGATAATGAAACAATAAACAATTATTAAAATATAAATTTTGATATGATAGTTTAAATATATATTTTTATTTATTAACTCTAATAAATTTACATAATTATTGTAAACATCAAATATAGATAACTACTTCCCTATAATTAGCTTCTTGAAATTTTACTTCAACTTTGCCCTTCTTAAACAAGCCTATATAAATGGTAACTATTTATTCTAAGTTAATTAATGAATATTTATATCAAACAACATAATTTATCATAATTACATATAAGATTTAGATGAGCACATATAGTAATATATTAATCATTGTTATACAACAACATACCCAGTGGAATCTCACAAGTGGAGTTTGGAGAGGGTAGAATGTACACAGACCTTACCACTGCCTCCTAGAAATAGAGAGGTTATTTCCTCGAAATTTCCGTCTCAAAAACTCATAACCAGAATAAACTAGATATGACAAAAAGGAAAGGAAAGGGAATAGCAAGGGCGACTAATCACGAAAAGCACATAACAATATGTAAATACGATAAATTTAATACCCATACAACTGATAATGACAGACATTCTACCATGCCCCACGGCCAGACATCCATCTAACCCTACTAACTAATTAATGTACTACTCTAATTCGCGACCTTCACTCTGTTCTATCTAAGGTATGTCCTCGGTGAGATCAAGTTTTGTCAAATCCTATCTGATCAGCTCCTCCAATACTTCTTCGGTCTACCTCTACCCCTTCGTGTGTCTCCCAAAACCAATCTCTCGCACTTCCTAACAGGAACATTGGTACTCCTTCTCTGCACATGTCCAAACCAAGCTTTCCTCATCTTATTAGTCATAGGGGCCACATCTAGCTTCTCTCGAATAGTCTCATTCCTAATCTTATCACTCCTGGTGTGGCCACACATCCATCTCAACATATTAATCATTGTTATAGTTAATAAAATTCAACTAATCCACAAAATGTCATGTGTTTATTATTTCAGAAACATTAGGTGATAAACTTTTTCATGATATAATAATTGATCACTTTATTTATCACTAACAAGGCTTACAAGACACTCCACTTTAATATTTTAAAATGTAATTTGTTTTTTTTTTAAAAAAAATTATAGCTATAATGACAATGTGCAATGGAAGCAAAATGATAATAATTGGGAATAATTTCTTTTTCTTACTGGTATATCATATTAATTTCAGTATGTTAGGAACAATAAGAGGATGTAACTAATGTAATTTGTAGTTTCTTGATAATTAACATAAAATTTAGTAAATTTACTGCGACAAAAATTATTTTATGACTTCAATATTAGAAATAATTAGTTTAGTAAAATTGTAAATACGGTAATTTTATGATTTTAATATTGTTGATCCTTTTTAACCTGAAACCTTTTCAGGCGCTACAAATGAGGAATGAGAGACACGTATCATAGATTTAAATTAATAAAATAAGATTTCATAAACTATAAATAAGTTTTAGTCGTGATTAAGATAATTAAATACTTCTCTATATATAAAAAAAAAAAATTTATAACACAATTTAGTTGTAGATGATATCTTTCATAATATATTTATTCTTACTTTTAATAAAAAAGATTCTAATTTTTTTTCAAAAAAAATTATGCTTATTTTTTTCATTCCATAATGTTTTTTTAATCTAATTTTGATACTTTTTGAAAAAGAATTGCAATATTTAGGATTATTTTTTTTTAATCGGACAGATATTGCAAATAATGTAGCAATAAATATTTGAATATTTGATAAAATAAATATTTATATAATAAAAAATACTTGAAGATACACATTTTATGTCTTCAAAGTTTTCTAATTGTGTTGCTTTAAAAAGAAAAAAAGTTAAAAAAAAATTAGTGGCTAGAAGCTTAGAATTATGAAATTATCTTATATTTTGAAAGTAAATATATAAAATATCTATTATTTTAAGCATGATTAAAGCTTATCTTTAACTTATTAAATCACAAATTCAAAAACCAGATTAGACGCATAATTAAAATTTGAATTTTATTAGTTTTCATATGACTTAAAAAATATTCTCTTAACAAAAATATATAACTTATATTGAAAGTATTGAATCTATACATAAGGTCTAAGTTAATTTCAAAAATTAACTCATGCGATTACCAATAATTATATAAGAAGATTAATTTTTCCTTCTTGATTATATGCAAAATTTCAAAAATCCTATAAATTGACATTTAAAATGCGAACAATATAATATAAAATTCAGTATCATATAAATCAAAAACATTTAAAGTGTGAACAATATACTATAAAGTAAAACATCAGGTAAATTAAGATTTTGATAAACCACTCTTCTTGTATTATAATGTCTTATTCTCCATCTCAACAATCATTTGGCATGTCTATGTGTAGTATATAATTTACTATATTTAAAATGAATAAAAATATCATATAAGTTGATGAGATATTAGAAGTAAAATTCAATTATGGACAAAGTTTTATAATAACAATTCCATTTGATAAGTATTAGACCTCAAATGGATTATTTAGATGACATTATATGTAATTAAAAATAGGAATTAACAATTTAAAATAGATTAAGAAGAGTTTGATTAGAACTCTATCATGTTTAATTAGATTCTCTTTTTATTTTACTTTTTTTTCCTTTATAAAATATAACCCTTTCCTTTTTTATATCCAACCAAATGTCATTTCATTCCATCAATATTTTTTTCTTTTAAATAAAAATAAAATTATTCTACTTTATTGTTGTCCAAATCCACCAATATGTGATGCATGTGCTATGGAATCAAACTTACAATTAAATAAAATGATGCGGTGTTAGTTTATAAATTGGTTAAAAATTGGCTTATGAACATATTTTGGTTCAGAGAGAAGTATTAAAAACACTTCTAAATTTGATATCACTTATTAGTTTCGTTTTCTAAATCTTAAAAAGACTCATCTAGTTGATAACTGAACTTAAATACTATCCTTATCTATTATGTGACGATGGCATAACTAGTGGACTCAAACTCTTATAGAAGCGTGGAAGTCTTCCACCTTGTTTGTGTTAGAACCCGTAAGTCCTTAGTTTGTTCGATTCAGTAGACTTGGGAACCAAATGTGAATATGGTCTGGGGGAAA
>JAABOM020000092.1:6641897-6658065 GCA_011800125.2 Solanum clarkiae
TCTTCTCCAAGATAGAATAAATATCTAATATAATTAATTTTAACACATAAAAAATATTATTTTTTGGATAATTAACTAAATATTTTATTAATTATCAAAGTAAAATATTTATGAGCCCAAGTTACCAACAATCTAGTTCCTCATCCTCCAAGCTCATCTCTTTGATTACAGTAGCCTATGCCTTTCAGAACTAATAGACAGATCCTATAACTCAGACACAGATCCTACAACTCACGTTAAAAAGTAATTACTAGTATATAATGTTTATCAACTATTCATAATATGTTTTTTAGCTATTTATTTAATTTTTAAAATCGTTAAATACTAGCTATTTATTTAATTTTTAAAATCTTTAAAATTCAAAACATAAAGTGGAAATTTTTATAACCATCGAAATTTAAATATAAGACTTTTGGGTGATTAGTTTGGATTGACTTCTTTTTTCTTTAAAAAAATCCCTTTTTTGTTTTTATTTCCTATTTTTAATAATATAGATTATTAATTTTAAATAGAAAATTATTATTTATATATAATTAAAATAAAAACTTGAGAAACATAAAAAAATGAGATGAGTCAAATTTCTGATTTATGTTTAAAAAAAAAAAAAAGAAAGAAAGAAAGGAGGGCAGGTGTAGGTTTTGTTAAGGTTGCTTAAGAAGGTGACTACTTATATAAAAGGAAAAAAACATAATGATCAAAATATACATTTTCTTTTTTTGCAATTCTAACTTTACACACGTGACATGTATAAGATTATAAGATCAAAAATTAAAGAATATTTTAATATACTCTCTATATTTTAAAAAATTATAACTATAACATTAAAAACTTATGACTTTTTAAAACATCTTATTATATTAAAATTAGCAAAATGATACCTAAGGAAGTAGTTTCGGAGCTCATTCGAACTCCCTTCAATGAAAAATTATATTAGTAAAAATAATTTTTTATGTATACATATAATAAATGTCAAAATTTCCTTCAGTTAGTTTGTATGTCTATTTTTAAAATTTTGAATCCCCTCTCCGATATACGGCCCAACTCCTACAATTACCGTTAGCACTTAGCATACTGTGTACTATTATGGCATGGCCAACTCATTGATAGAGACAATGGAAACTTCACTATAATATTTATGACATTTGCTATAACATCATAACAAATAACACCTACTCTATCCTTTTTTTTCATTGGTTTATATACATAATATATTGGATGAATTTCACATCGAAATGAAAGGAACATTAAGTTATGATACTTTAAAAGAATTATATTTTATGGTACTTATATTTCTAAAGTTTGATATAACATAATCTGAAAAATCAATTCATGTGAATCTAAATATCGAATGAATGATACATGTGATGAATTATGATGTGACAAAAATACTTTCAAACTAGAGACAAAATTCGAGTGGTATGTATAAATTTATTTGACGATACAAGGATATAAATGAACTAAAAAGTTGAATCGTAAACAAAGTTTAGTAATTTTAAAGAGGAAAGGACAATTTTGGACCTTTTCTCATTTATTTATTATTCCCTCTAGTTCATTTTTAGTGAATTTTTGGGTTACTTAAGAAGAATATGTTAAGACATTAATAAAAGATCACTTTTCATTATTATCCTTTTGATTACTCTCAAATTATTCGCTTAGAATATTATGTAATTAAGAATTTCATTAAATAAAGAATAAATATGAAAAAAAAATCAACAATTTTTTTCAGCTTCGAATAGTATACTTACTTTGGACTATGAAAAATATCATAACAATTTACTTAATATGAACTAAAGAGAGTATAAAATAATATTGTACTTGTCTCAAGCCACAGTATAATTAATTAATTTTATATTTAAATAAAAATATAAATGTCTAATAGATAAAAGGAAAAATTATTGAATATGTTAGAATCATATATAAATTGAAAAGAAATGACCTCCTCTTATACCAATTAAATAGAAGAAAATTCAAATAAATAGAATTTGGGGCACAAAAGTAGACAATTAAAAGTATAAACAATACACATTGTTTTCTTAGGTCGTACGTCGTTGTCTTTTTGACAATGCCATATAATTGTCTTGAGACGGGGCGGGGCGAGGCTAGGTAGGAGCGAGGGGTTTATTCGATTTTTTTTTTACAAAAAATTACGTAGAAGCGAGGGTTTTATTCACATTTTTTTTTACAGAAAATTACATTATTTATACAACTATAACATACTCAGTAAAATTTCATGAGTGGAGTCTGAGAAAGGTAAAATATACACAGACCTTACCATTGTCTCATAGAAATAGAGAGATTGCTTTCGAAAAATTATATTATTTATGATGATTAAAATTAATTTATATATATATAACAAATGTTGAACGTATTCCATCTTTGTGTGCTTACCCATTCATATTTGGAATCCGTTAAGAGTAAAAAATCTTCGCTCTGTGACTGTATTGGAGTGTCTCACATCGACACATTGGGGTACAAGTCCTTTTGATATACATGCTATAAAGCATCGATTACGATAGGTATATATATATATATATAGTAAAATACCATACTATATATAGTTATAATAGTACTTTTTGTGCAACCAAAATTGCTCCAACATACTTTATAAATTTTAGCAAGTCCAACATTATTCTCTCACTTTATTTGAACATGCAATTGTCCCTATGAAGTATTGGACGACACAATCAGAAACAAGATTTGAAGTTTTATTTAAGAGTTCTACATTTGCGATTAAACTCAATCAGTATTGATCCAAACTGGGAATTGCGGAATTATGTTCTATAAACATACCATATAGAGACAAGGGTTTTCTGGAAACATCTCTATCTCTATAAGGTAAACGTACCATATAGGATGCACTGTCACTTTGCTAAACCTCGACTGCAATTACTTCAATATACATGTTTCAAAAGATTCAAATACACATTTGCTGTCCAAAATGATTCCACAAGGGTGCAGTTAGATTATGCAGTACATCGAATAGCCACCCCTCTGTTACACGACAGGGATCTCGACTTATTGTATCTGGTATTTCTTAGCATGATACCCAAGACCAAGATTTCGTCATGGGATTGGTAATGAAGAGAGTTTTCTTGGTTTAGTTTTAACGACAGAATATAGGATTGATTATGTTCTATTGAATCAATTAGTTCCAACTACACAAGTGTGTAATGAGTGCAAAAGGATCTCTTCATTAAGAAACCGCCCTGCAAAAGAATGAAGACTTTAAAAGGAGGAACCAGTTATGAACCAACTTCATATTTTTAAAATGTGTTTACCTATGAATACTATTTTGTTCATCTGAATCTCTTTGTTTCTCCATTTACGACTTGGAACAATTTCATATATTTCTCTCACACCCTGCCAGATGCAGTAGTAAACATGTTAGGACAAATAAAACACAAACCAGACACAAAGAATGGATGTTTCACATTTATATAGGATTAGATTGTATTGAAATGCTATTGCAATATTTCCTATTAAGTTCCAGAAGCATCGAGAAGTAAATTAGGAACTAAAGTAACAAAATGGTCGACAGACACAGAAATTTGTTACCATCATCTTAATTGTGTACTTAGCAATTAGCATGTGAAAATTTCGAGGATCAATGGGATATGGTACTATTTGGTGGAAGACGCGCTGAGTACAATAGCTATTGAAGAATTGTCTGCTGCTCCAAAAGAACACAATGAAGTTGGAAACAACCCTTTCACTTCTTTTTCTGTTTCTAAAACTAACCTAAATTTTCCATCAAAAGAACTAAAACAGTTGCAATCCCTTCTCTCAATGCCGCTGGCAGAAATCTTTGAAAACAAAAAAGGAGGTCAAATACGAACGTTTTGCTTAACTAAATAGCTTTAGTGCTACTTCGCATAACTTGTAAAGTTGCAATATTAGATATATTGACACACATCTGCATGGCAGAGATGTCTTTAGAAATGATATTCCACATCTGCTATGGTGAATGCACTTAAGCAGAATCATTCTCTGATTTGTACATCCTAGTTATAAATAAAAACTGTAGAATTGCTGATTGTTGTGATGGTAGAAGCTGGGAATTTTCAGTTCAGGAGAACTTTTACGATTAGGAAATTGAAAGAGTCAGATTACTATTATCAGTTGCAGAAGATATTATACTAGATAGCTTGAGGAAAGATTCGTTTTACTGGAAGGGAAAGGAGTAGGGGATATTTTCTATTAAATCGTGTTATAAATTTGTTGAAGAAAATGAGCATAGATGACAGTGACTGGCCAAGGAAAATGATTTGGAAGTCCAAGGCTTCCAAGTAAAGTTGCTTGCTTTGGTTGGCCTACAACATATGAGGCCTGTTTTATGCAGGAAAAATTGCAAAGAGGATTTTTTTCCCATTTATGCGGCTGGTGCTATTTCTGTAAAACTACCAAAGAGACATTGAATCATTTACAGATGCACTGAAAAATTTGTCTGGTGAAATATTATAATAAGATTACAGTTTGTGGAGATAAAAGTTGTCTCTACCATAGGATTTTTTACCTGTAAAGTGTGGAGTTCACCCGAGTTTCTGACTCTTAAAATTCCCTTGCATCGATAAACATCCATGCCATACTTTTTATCCCAAAGGAGCTCCTCAAGCCATATACGAACCTATTGCCAACAAGGAATGAGGACTTTAGTGATCCAAGATAGTGAATGGTCAACCTTTGTGCATGAAATTATTGTAAAACCATAACCAGAGCATAAAAAGGATGATAATATGTATGAGCTACGACAAATGGCTTCAAGGTGCACTGATCATCACAAAAGTTTTAGCATGTAAAAGATCCCCAAAAGACAAATTTATTAGAGAGAGCCCTGCAAGCGCATACCAGCACCCCTTTCAAAAAGTTACCTTATCAAGATCAATCTGCTGAGTGTCACAGATGCACAATGTTCTGACTTCACTGTCATGAAGGCCTTTAGTGGTTAGCGATTCGTTCTCCTTCAACAATGCTTCAAGATGAGCAGCATGCTTTAAAAAGAATAACCAGAAAATGGAAGATTAAATAGCTTTCTATCTGCTGAGTAACAATAGCTGAATTTCATGTATAAGGATCATTGCTTACAGTAGGATCATATGCCTGGCAGTTTAATATCTTTGACAAATCAACTTTGCAATGCACAGAATGAATAATATTAGCAAGGGAATTAACATCACGTATTTCCTTCTCCAGTTCCTCTAGCACTGCTCCAGAGTCGTCTTGAGAAATTAGATCAACCTTGTTAAGAATGATAACATCCTACACCCAACAGTTAACAAATACGAATTAGACATGATTTATTTCATAATCCAGACCTACTGTATGAAGTACAATCCTAGTTAGCACCTATAAGAATGAGAAAACAACCGCTAGCAAGTTGACAAAAGATTGAAAGCCTAATTAGAAACCTGAGAAGATTGAATGGAGAAACTAACATATTAATTACCGCAAAAGCTATTTGTAAATAAGCTTCAGGAAATGAAGAGGAGTCAGGATTTGGTTTTAGCTGATACCGAAGGTTCTTTGCATCAACAACCTATCAGAGAAGCAAAACCAAATAAAACCCAAAATCATGCAAAACTGGAAAACAAAATGGCAAGGATTTAAGAAGAGCAGCAATGAGAACAACCTGTTGCATATGAAGTTAATCATACAAGAGCACAGAATAAGTATGCAAATGAAGTGAATAGGTACTTCCTAAAATACACATCTAACCAGCAAAATAATTTTTAATCGCAAGACCTAAGAGCGAAACCATAGAACTACACAGTCTACGGCTTCACTTCGCAGGTAATATTCTTTTCTCCATGCACAAATAAGTGAGGGAAAACAATAAAATACTGAAAAATATATCAAAGAAGTTTTAAATCATTATAACACAAAACTCACAGTAATAATTGAGTCAAGCCTAACATCTGATTCCAGCTGATCATCCAACCAAAGCACAGATGCAAGAGGTGCAGGATTTGCCAAACCAGTAGTCTCTAGCAATATATGATCAAGTCTGCATACAAACAAAATAACTGCTCATCATTACATTTGAAAAAGGTGAAATACTTTAACAAATAATTACAAAATTTTGTTGCCTTGCTCCAAACTTAACAAGGAAGGAAGGATTATTCAAAAGAACACACTTGCAAAAACAGTATCACTTGCACTAAAATTCTTTTTTCCTCTACCGCATATTATTCTCCACCCACCCCCAAAAAAAGAAACACAGAAAAACAAATAGGATCTTTATCATTTCTGATCTTTCTGCCATGCTAAACATTCTTTTGTTCTTGTGCATTTCCTTGCCTGTTCTCGGGCTTACACTTAAGAATTCAAACACCAAAGTCTCTTAGAGATACTAATACTTCAAACACCAATGAGAGAAATTAGAGAAAGACGAAAAGTTATCAAGTATTTATATACTAAGATAATGCTCCAATCAGATTCACATAGCATCTATGTGGCTCGAACCCTTCAAAAATTTTACCACCCATGTTGGATAATCCAAAAAAAGCATAGTTTTTGAAGGATCTGACAAACAACTGATGGTATTTTTGAAGAGAGACATAGCATAACATTTGTTCTAATCTGATTTCCACAAGTACAGACTAAGGTTTCATAACAAAACAAAGTTAAGCAGATGAAACCCCCTAGCCAATTCCTCAAAGAAAATCAAATTCAAACTAATAGCAGCTCCAACTACACGTGCACATCCACCAGCTTCTTTGAGCAGCCCACATCATTAAAAAGATTTCATTTTGAAATCTATACTACAGTAAGAAAATAAGGGCAAAGGACAGTGTGAACCCATCTGTCCTGTCCATAGTGGACACTTGCACAAGGCATTTGTGTTATAGGCAAATTGTCAGACCGATTAGACAAGGTGCAGAACCCCATAGTACGTAAAATTACAGGTTAGTTGGTGCTTATTGAAATATGGAATGCTTTGTCCTAGCAAGAATCGTAATTTTTTTGCTACAAACATGCTGCTTTGTTTCTTTTTTCATCAGCAGTGTCCACTAGCTTGCGCACCTTGACTAATCCAACGGACAGCAAAAAAAGGAACAAGACATTCTTTTTAAAACAAGAAAAAAAAAAGTAGAACAAAAAAATTGAAATGGAAGGAGTAATAATTATGGTTAAGAAAAACATGGTGAAGCAAGATCCTCTAACCTCTCCTTCCTCTGAACAAGCTGCTCCAATGCCTGAACCAAACTATGCTTCACAGTACAGCAAATACATCCATTTGCAAGCTCTACCCATTCCTCCACAAGATCACCTTTTTCCCCTTCATTTATCATTGCTCTCTCAACTCCTAATTCCTCACCAAACTCATTAAGTATCACTGCTATTTTCTTCCCATGTTGTGCTTTCAATATATAATTGATCAACTAACAACAACAACAACAACAACAACAACAACAACAACAACAACAAAATCAACTACTACGTTTCAATCGCAAACTATTTAACCTAATTTATCAACTGAGTAAAGAGAGGAGAAATAGAAATTACAGTGGATTTTCCGGAACCGAGATAGCCAGTGATGACGGTGACGCCGACTGGAGGAAGCTCCGAGCTTTCTGTCAGTTGCTTAGAGTTGACGGCGTCGTTGATTTCGACGGCGAGCGGCGGTTCTTCGTCGGAATCCTCCATGCTCAGCCTCTTCAGTCGATGAACAGAAGTGTAAAGGCCTAAATGGGCTATATATATATATTATTGGGCCAGATGGGCTTTTTTGGTAGATTTTGTTGAGAATGAAGTGGGCCATTCTTACATGAAGCATGCAAGGCCCGGATCCAGTGGCATTACTAGTCATACCGTTTCTATTTTTTCGAGAAATATAATTTAAATTCAAATTTAAGCGTAATATCAAACAGGAAGAGAGCATAGCTTTAGTGAAAAATTGATTGTGCTTCTCGTCTGAGATCTAAGGTTCGAATCACCGCTTAATCACCACTGAAGCTCATCCTCTCTTCCTTTTTTTTTAATAATAATTAAAAAAATATATCTCTGATAATTAATTCGCTTACCTTAATTACTATTGTGAAATAAGAATACATATTGAAACTTCAACTTTATTATCGTGAATTAAGTGTTACTTATAATGTTGTTGTATGCAACAACTTAATGTTAGTTTCTCAATTAACACAATTTGTAGTAACCTTAACAACTCTATAAAAGTTTTTTCGGAGACAAGAGGGGGGTTGCACAAAAAGTAAACACAATCAACCTCTAACCTTAAGATTATGGGTTCGGTCCACTAATAAAACAAAAAGGTAGGAGCTCCTAGGAGGCGTTAAAAAAAAGTTTCTTCAAATCAACTTCACTATACTACTACTTAAAAACGTTGGAGGACTCTAAGGATGAGAGCCCTTAGAACACCAACCTCAAGTTTGCAAGTTCAAGTCATCATGAAAACAAAAAGATTGACAATCTTAGGATGGAGTCAGTCCAAATAAACGTTAGAGGGCTCTCGAAATGAGAGCTCATTTAATATGAAGCATGCAAGGATCGGATCCAGTATCATCACTAGTCATATCGTCTCTACTTTTTCAAGAAATGCGATTTAAATTTAGGTTCAAGCGTAAAATAAAATATGGAAAAAGCATAGCTTTAGTGAAAAATTGATTGTGCTTCTCGTCTGAGATTTAAGGTTCGAATCACTGCTTAATCACCACTAAAGCTGATTCATTCTTCTTCTTCTTCTTCTTCTTTTTTTTTTAAAAATTATCTCTAGTAATTAACTCACTTACCTTAATTACTATTGTGAAATAAGAATAAACATTGAAACTTCAACTTATTATCGTGAATTAAGTGTCACTTATAACGCTATTATATGCGATAACTTAATGTTAGTTTCTGATTTCATACAATTTGTAGTAGCCTTAATAACTCTATAAAAGTTTCTCCTGGAAACAAGAAGAGGTTGCACAAAAAGTAAGCACAGGTAAGCATGCAAAGCAGTTGTAATACTCCACTAATATAGTGTAGGGATTTTAGGAAGTGGCTTTTATGCTTTTTAGGATATCATGCAAATAATCCGAGGAGGTTACTCAAATGGTAAACACCATTCACTTTAACTTTAAAATTGTGGATTCGATCATTTGAATCATTTAAAAAAAAACACTTTTAGAATAGAAGTGTAAATGCCTAATGGGCTATATATTATTGGGCCAAACACAGAGGGCCATTATGGGCTTTGTTAGCAGATTTGTTGAGAAAAAAAGGGCCCATTGTTATAAGAAACATTCAAGGTCTGAATTCAGTATCATTAGTCATATTATTTCTATATTTTCAAGAAATTCACTTTAAATTTAGGTTAAAGTATTATACAAAACAATGAAAAGACGTAGTTTCAACATGAGAAGAGTTAGCTTTAATGGAAAAAAATAGACCGTGCTTCTAACCTGAGATCAAGGGTTCGAATCGCTGCTTAATTTCCACTGGGGAACACTCTTCTCTTTTTTTCTTTTTTTCATGATTTTTGATAATTAATTTATTTACATTAAATACTATTGTAATAGGAGAATAAAGTTATTCTCCCATGATAAAAGTGGGAATGAGTGCAATAATATCAGGATTTCGAAAGGTGATTTTTATGCCTTTTAATAGTTAGTTTAACTCTCCATTATATTGTCTGGTCATTTATACGCTCATCGTTACAAAACTTATTGCCTATACATTCAACTAGAAGAAGTCCAAATCAAATGAAATTATCCAATCTCAATTGAAATTACTGAATTCTTTTTTTTTAATTTGAACCCAACTCACTATATAAATAAACTCATACCAAATTAAATTGCAAAATCCATCCTTAATTTCATACCAAATTAATCCCTTGACCCTTGTAATTAACTCATGAGTTACCTTAATTACTATCATAATAAAAGATGAGAATAAAGATGAAACTTGAACTAGTAATTAATGGAAAATTAATGTCACTTATTAAAGTTTTTGCCTGCAATGACATAAATGTTAGTTTATCAATTATTACAATTTGTAAAATGCACTCTTTTTTTTCTCTTTTCTTTTACAATTTTATAAAAGTGTCTTTAAAAACAAGATTTGGTTGTTCAGATGACAAACATCGCTCACCTCAAACCTCAAAGTTGTGGGTTTGAGTCACCAATGAAGTACTGAAGTGGCAACTTTACAACGAGAGCCAAAGAAATTCTTTTTTTTTTTAGCCTATTTCCTAGAAGCTCCCACTTTCTTACTCTATAATTGGTGATTCGAACTCACAATTTTGAAATTGGACGTGAACGATGTTTACCATCTGAACAACTCCTTCTTGTTGTGTTCGAAACTTTGTCTCTTTTATCTTAATAAACTAACCTTTATGAAATTGTAAAGAAAAAAAAAGAGAAACAACAAAAAAGTCAGCATTTCTTAAAAGGAAAAAAAAATCTTCAGCCATAAAGTTATTTTCTTTATTTATGTTATTTATTTATATTCCTCTGATGCCAATTTTTAAACTTCCTAACTAATAGCAAGGGAAGCATGTAAATAGTTGTTATTCTCCCAATAACTGTAGGGAAAGTTTTTTATTTTTTTTTATTTTTTGTTAATATTGGGAAATTATCATTAACAACCAAAAACAATATAAGCCAAGATGCAACCCTTTTGGAAAATGAAAGACCTTTGTGTTTTTATCGAGGAGGATTGCTCAAATGATAAACATCACTAACTTTTAATCTAATTTTATTTTTTTAAAAAAAAGGGTTTTTCGAACGAATTTTATTTCTGAAGGATGTAGGAGACTCAGACCAAGGAGCTCTCACCCTTAGAGCCCGATAATTTTCCTTGATTTGATCCTCCTACATTCTTCAATAATGAAATTATCTCCAAGAAACTTTTTCTTAACCTATTTCGAGGAGTTTTGACGATTCGAACTTGCAACCTTGAAATTGAAAGTTGAAAGGGCCTTACCATTTGAGCAACTTCTTCTTTGTTTCTAAAAACCTTTAAGTATTTATTTATATTCCTCTGATAAAGCAAAATTGATGAGAGCGTTTAAACTTCCTAATTAATAAGAAGGTAAACATAAAACAAGTAAAATATCACATGAATAAAGGAAAGGAGAGTTACTCAAATAATAAAACGTCATATCACACAAATAAAGAAAAAGAGAGTTACTCAAATGACAAACGCCGTCCATTTTCAATCTTATAATTGACGGTTTAAGTCATCGTGACTCGAACCCGCAATCTTATCTTAAGTTATGAAGTTTACCATCCGAGCAACCCCTTTATGTTTTCGAAAAAATCTTTTTAAATTATATAGGAATAGAGCCAATGGCGGATGCACATTGTTCAATATGGGTGCTTAAGCACCCATTGCCATATGTGACAAACACTATTATTTATGTACAAAATTTAATAATTCATAAAAATATATTAAGAAAGCACCCACTTAATATAGCAATTTTAAATTAAAAATAATTGAGCAACCCATATAAAAAAATTTCTAAATTCACCGTTGAACAGAGCAAAAAAAAAGATCTCCATTTTTCCCAAATAGGAAAAAATATCTTCCCCATGAATAGGAAGATTTAGTATGATCATGAACTGATGCAACTTAAAAAGATTCAGAGTTAATAAATCCTTATTAAATAATAACAAATATAGATCCTTCTTGTTTATCAAATAGAAAAATAATTTTAAAAATGTTACGTGGATTTAAAAAAATCTCACACCCATTTTTTACTGTTTCATATCCAACCCAACTAAAAAAAATGAGTGGGGTAATTTGTAAAGTCAATTGAAATTTTTGGAATTATAATATTTTTTTATATTATTAGTGCTTTATTTAAATTTATTCGTAGAAATTTTAAAAACTTTAGTTTTACTTATTTCCTTAATTACAACAACAATATTACCCCAATGGCTCAAAGGCTCCCGCCTATTGCGGGATAGGATGATCGGATGTATGCAGCCTGACTCCTATGTTTAAAAACATAGTGCGACTGTTTTCGAATAACCCATGATGAGCGTTGAAAGTTGCATTGACTAACTGCTACTTCACGAAGCGCAAACAGTTTAAAGAGTCATTTTGCTTTATTCCATCATACCCAAAGCCAAAAGATAGTGAATCTTTGGCTCCATCCGAGATTGATGGAAAACTTATTTCCTTAATTATAAAATTAAAATACATGAGACTTACGCATGCTTCATAGATCCATAAAACTTACATCTCATCTTGTATTAGGTAAAACACCTTGTCTCGCATTTTCATATGTTTCCTTTGATCATATGAACAGATAAATCATCTCCTTTGGGACGTAGTTCTTTTCCAGATCCTTCTAACGCGGGATGCTTGTGCAACGACCCTCAAAGAAGATATTTCAGGGAAAAAAAACAATAATAAATTTCCGCATAGCAAATGCTAGTCCCATATAGTGTTACATGATTTCTTCGCATCTGCCTAAAGGGAAGTTAACTGTGAATTTGACAGGTGATTTCTTCATATTCGTCCAAAGTACAGTTAAACTGCGGGTTTAACGGGTGATAGGTAACTAATGAAATAGACAAGGATGGTGTAAGTATTATTTATAAAAATAGAATAAAAGAAGCATATAGATATCTGAACATTACCTAATGTTAGTTCTACAACTGAGAAACAAGCTGGTTGAAGACAGCAAACCAGTGAAACTTAGGGAGGGAAGAGAAAGCGCGGGCGAGAGAGAGAGAGATGTGTATAAATGTATCGTATAAATAACATGCCGATACCACGAATGGCATACTATACCCAAAGAATTCTAATACAGGGAAAATAGTCAATGCAATTTTCAAAATACATTGCAGAATAAAGAGATCCCACTTTATGCTGACTGAATTGACAGCCAAAGGCTTCTGCAAGTAATGTTTTCTCCTTGACATGAACACCATGTACAAAAACAGGAAAGTGATCACCAAGATTTGTCACTTATTTTATTGACAAACGTGTTTCGTAGACCATGTGTGGTATTATAATGCCCAATGTCACGTTTACGACTTGGAAAGAAGATGAATTTAAGCCAAGAGGAAAGAATTAGCAATCTAGTACCGCAGCCAGTATGTCCTGCGTCTGAACCAGTTGTAATCAGGCAACTCTTGAATTGGTCCCCTAGCTGATATTGCAACATCCTACAAAGGGAAAATCATAGGAAGGTTCAATCCTCTAGGATTTTGTAATGGATTCAGGAAATATTAGATGGAATTCATATAGTTAATATTGTGTGTTGATAAAAATACCAACACTCATCTCTCTCCATGAATTTATAGCCTATGTGAATTGCTCTACTGTCGATTTTATAGCTTTAAATAGTTATTGACTGAAACTACATGTACAGGAGGCCTCAGGGGCTTACTCTGTCGAAAATAAAACGATTTGCAACTCGCTTGATAGTTCCAGCATCGACACTGTTAATTCTGGCAAATAACTCAGCATATGGAATTCTGCGGCCGTACGTGATTAACTGCAACCAAAAAGAAACTTCCAGCTGTAAGTAAATTTAGTGATTTCAAAGGGAGGTGTTAGGTGACTAGAATGCGATCAAGGTAACCATTTGACTGCAAAGCATCCAGCATACATAACACGATTTGCGATACTGAAGAGAGGAACTGTATTAACTATATGCAAAGCTCCTACCACCTAGTCATCTAGGTTCCATTTATTTAGAGGAAGAGTGACATGGACAAACTTTTTTGCTCCTACTTTCCTTCGACAACCCCACTCCGCCAAAACACGATAATTATAACCAATCAAGTAGAGGTATGTTCCTGTCACAGCGAACACATAAGTGACCCCAGAGCCATGTCAGTAAAGTCGTACAGCAAAATGTCCATTGATGTTACAAGAGCCAGCTAGTTACCTAGTGTTTTAAAGGCCAAGATGCTAATCTCTAATTTAAGCTCAACACAAAGTTGTTAAAAGACTAAGGATTGGATGAGAAGTGAAAGAAAAGGGTTTCGCACGAAGCATATATTCAAAGTGCATTTCTAGGTGGAGGAGTGTAGGTTCCCGTCATGGGTGTCGAAGTTAACCCATGAAAACATGACCTGCTCAACCCACCCAGGTTTGGGTGAGTCAATGACCCGCTCAGCTATTAACTCAGCTCATTTTGACGTATTCAATTCAACTCGTTTAAAGTTGGACTGATTTAGGCTGAATGTGTAGCCCAAATTGACAGATGCGAAACCTTGTTAAAATAATTTTAAAAGGATTTTTTTTTTTTGCCTTAATAAAGGTAAAAAAGAGTTTCTTTAGGTAATTAAATAAAAAATAACAAAATTAATAAAGAAATCAAAACTATGCAAGAGTTGGCCGGGTTGGGAACTGATTAATTGTTTAGCTCATCTTGATCCAGCTAAGTAACCTTTGGGCAGATTACAACCTCGCTCATCTATTAACTTAACCCACTTTAGTCCACCCAATTCAGCTCAATCCACTTTTTGGACACTCATGCACCGGTATTAACTTCCAAGACCATATATAGCAATGCTAGTATTTCTCCTGAACTATTTAAATACATGTGTGCACTTCCAAAAGTGAAATCAGAGGTTCAAATCCCACATTTGTTTTGTTATATTTTCTTTTTCTTTTTTTCTAGAATTGAATAAAGAGGTCCAAATCTCATGCCTATATTGGGTTTTTCCTGTTCTTTCTCTAGAATTAGGCCCGCCCATTGGGGATGGGCATGTATGGTGTCCCCTGTTGTATTTTAACTAAATACTTTTTCTTTTTTTACTAGAGTCTTCTTTTTGTGTTTTATTTATTTGTGTACCACCCTCTTGACCATGACTTGGCAAGAGATGGTACATGCCAGCTAATTGTTCATGTGTCGCCTCTTGGCCAAGGCAGCTTGGCAAGAGAGTGACCACATTGTTGTCATTTTCAAAGGTTATAAATAGCTTTATGTAATAAGAAGGAAAGTAGAGAAAAAAAATGAAAAAAGGAAAAGATATTCCACATATTTGCACACTTTTATATTTTGTGATTTTCCCTCTTCTTATTCCTTTTGATATTAGCTTTTATAACCACCAACTAATAACTAAAGCAACTGTCCTGTAAATTTCCCTAAGAAAGTGAATCAAAAAGCCTCTCCCTTCTCATTTTTTCTCTTTTCATAGGATCAAACATAGCTAAAATGACTTGCAGATTAATCCTCAACAGAAAATTTCCAATTAATTCAACTTTAGATCATTAAGACTGATGGATTCATCCTTTCCCGTTTTCTCCTCCACACCCTTCCTCTCCCAATTTATTTTCAAATCAGGAGAATTAAGAGAGAAGATTCTCTTCCTGTATTTTTCTTTTTTCCTTTTTTACGACAATGATATCCGTATCAACTTACACACCTCAGCAAAATACCTATTACCTCCCACCAGTATAGGTACCACATAACTCTGCCTACAAAGTTTAGCAAGATGAAAGGAAATCACCTAGCTTATTTTGCCTCCGCTGGGGATTCTTCTTGTTTCCTTATTGGTTGGCATTGGAGGGATGTGTGCTCCCTCTTTTTCCTTCTATAGCAGAGCCTTTACTTTATCCTACTTTGTATTTATATGATAGTAGAGCCTTGTTTGATGAAGTTGGGAAGAAACAAAGAGAGTAAACTGTCCCAAATCTAGGGAGCCAAATGCTCACTCGCCTGTAATTGTTTTTGGTTATAAATATATTCTACATGATTTTACCTGCCGTCCAATGTCTTCAGCAGTAGGGCCTGATCCATCAATATGGAGCATTAAAGAAGATTGCAGCTGCAGAAGATTAAGTACAGAAAATATAAGTTCTTCATATTGCTAAAATGACGGGCAATCAACAGGGAAAAGTCCCTAGAAATTAAATGGAGGAAAATTAACACTCATCAGCTATTCCATTTGAAAAAGAATAGCTAGCTGGGGAGTGAGCAAATACCTGATTACGTGCGCGAACCACATCATCATTAGACACTCTGTAACTTAACTTGCATATCGCGTTCATGATGACATAAGCTAAGTCACTCAAGCAATCAGGCTGTAACAATTAGAAAACAAGGATGAGTAAAGTCACAGTCCTAATGCAGAGACTGCGTATATCTTGATTATAGAAATGCATAAATCATTTATCGGAAGGGACCAACAACAACAACATACCCAGTAAAATCCCACAAGTGGGGTCTGGGGAGGGTAGAATGTACACAGACCTTACCACTACC
>JAABOM020000092.1:6659229-6670162 GCA_011800125.2 Solanum clarkiae
TCAGGCTGCGTACATCCGACCTCCCCTTACCCCGCAATGGGCAGGAGCCTTTGAGGCACTGGGGTAATGTTGTTGTTATCTAGAGACTTGCCCAATATTCCTTGATCATCTTTCTTGGAGATTCAGAAAATAGTCACTGAAATCTGCTCAGCACAAAAGAGTACTTCACAGGTGTTGCGCAAACAGCAGAACCAGAAGGAGAGACGAGGAAGAAGCAAATTCTTTTCTGTGGTAATTGCTCATAATAACCCAACAAAATGGACCCAGGTTGCCTGGTCCGGAAGCACACCTTCCCTTTCACTTACCAATTAAAATTGTAAGATAAAAAGGTTGGCAGTTTTACATTATTAACCATTCAAGTGAAACAAATAATTCCGAGTACATCTCTATCTATGTGTGAATCAAAAGGAAATATAAATTCTTCTAAGTATGTAGGAACCATATATCTGAAGTCACTAACCTTTGCTTCAGCATAGACACCAAATAGCCCTGTATCTTTATAGTTGGTGTTAAAAGCCATCACACTCTCAGCTAGCTCATTAATGGCCACCCTCTGGACAAGTTCTGAACTGTTCAAAGATCATATACACGTGAAAGAGAAATTAGCAAATTCAGAAACTTTCTATTTGGTGGGGAGAAGAACAACTCATCGCCAAGAAATACCCAGAAATGCCTTAACATGGAACTAATAGATGAAGCATTAAGAATCAACAAATAATACTCCCGTTGTCTTTCTCCCTGAGGGACACTATTGGCTGCTGGGTAGAACTCAAAAACTTGTCTTGATTCATAAAAAACAATTAACTTGTTTTTTGCTTAAGCAAATAAGGACCAACCCCATGTGCTTTCCTCCTCCTGAAGTCTTGTTCCACGATCCCAGCATTTGTTGCATGACCATCAAAGCTATGGAATCAGGGTCTGTCCATGACGCTCCACTAAATGCAACAGCAAATTGCGCGAGAGGCAGATCATCATCAATGATACGTATCTATTTATGTAGAAGAAGAATAAATAAGTAAAAAGAATTCATATGAAACATATAAACTGAAAGAGCTAATAACTAAGTAGTTTATCCACACCTCTGACCCCGTAAATACTGCTGGCTCTTCTGCCACCAATTGGGAAGTGGTAATAGGATTAGATGAGAGTTTTGTAAAATGTTTTTTCACTTGCTCAACGACATCTTCATGTTTCACAGCTCCAGCAGCAGAAATTACCTACAGCAAAGACTTAAAATGACGCTTTTAGTCTGGTAAAAGTTTGATCAAAAATAGAACTACCAAAACATTAAATCTCCCTTTTCCGCATACACGGGATATTTTTATGAGTTTGAGATATACGTAATTAGGGCTTGGAATGGAAGATGTTATATGACACCACACCGGAAAACAATCGATTGTTATTCATTTGGATCCAAAAAGAGTTGAAGTGAGACCACTTCAACATCTGCTTCTATAGAGAAGATAAAGAAGTGAAACCATTTTGACATGACCCCAGATGAAAATCAATGAAATTCAATTCAAAATAGAGGGTGAATTCCAGTAGTTCTTTTTTCCTTTCTTTTTAACCGAAGAAGCTAGCTAGCAAGCAAGTCAATAACAGATACTGCATCAACTATTACAGGTTCAGTACCATTCTATGAGCACCATAGTGGGTTGAAATGTAATCTTGAATATGAGCTTTTGTCATTTTCTCAATGTTCTGAGCAGGTCCAAGAATAGTTCTACCCAATGGAGTGTATTGGAATGCAGTAGTATGTAACTGGTCAAAGATGACTTCCTCGGGTTGTTTTTCCACCTACAAAAAGATTGTCCAACATGAAGACTCCCAAATATTGAGATGAAATGAAAAATTTGCCCGTAAGAAATAAAAAATAGATACAGCGACACACTAAAATAAACTGCAGAGTACAGATACAAACTTCTCTACTAAAGTATAAGTCTACAACAGATGAATTAACAGTGTAAGATAACGAAGTCCTACTTGCCTCCACATGAACAAATACACCTGTTGAACAAATTTGCAAGCAAACCCATGAAAGATTACATGTCCAACTAGGGTCACCCATCATTGGATAAGTTCAAAAGGTTATTGTTTAGTCTGACTAGAGATGAACTAGGCATACCATTTGAAATAATTGCACTTACTGACCATTGTCACCATAAAGATTTATGAGCCAGAATATTTGCCAGCAAGATAGCCTCTGAAAGTACAGCCCAGGACCATTATAACACTGGTTGAGGGAATGAAACTAGCGATAATATCAAATCCGAGAAACAAAACAAAAATTGACCAACTTATTGGCACTTTGATAGAAAAGCACATCTACCCTGCCAAAATTTCCATTTGTTTTTAATGAATTTAACCATTTCATGAGCTAAGAATTTATTAGTGCCAATTTTATCCATTTGTTTATTCATTTAATTAATTGTAAATTTGCAAATTCCTCTTACCAGATGGTTGTTCGTTACAACCTTTAAGTCTCACCTAGCTCGTCAAGTGTACAAAATCAGATATCTCAATATAAGTTAACATCTTAGACAATCAATTGCAGTGGATTGATATGATAAAATGGCTAAATGTTTTTTGTACCCACACTTCATCTGAAATTAGACACTTTTCTATAGCAGCTACGGGTTTCCCTTGTCGTCAAAAAAATAAAATTGCATTATAATTTTGTTTCAGTTTAAATAGCCAAGACCCCAATGCTTATTTTTTCAGATAGAAAAGAAATGAACAGAGGTATTATGAAAAACATCAAATATAGCCTGTTTCTGCACAGGCTAAAGTTAAGTTGAAATACCATCACTCCAACCAGTCAAGAATCAAATAAAGGAACAATTTTTTTGATGAAGAATAAAGGAACAATTAGTAAAATATCATGGCAAATAAATTAGTAACCACACATCAGCAGCTTAATCTAGCTCTACACCATCTCACTACATTATATTAGTTGCATCTCACCCAAATAGGCAAGTAGAATCATCATAGCACTTCTTCTTTTTTTTTTTTTTTTTTGCGAACGACATTGTAGCACATTTTCATTTCACTCTAAGTGGTCTCGAAATATTCCTCGAGAATTACATTTTCATTGTAAATGTCATCTTTAAACTACTGACTCTAAAAGCAAAAAAGACAGCACCTACAGGCATAAAGTAGACTCGCTGTATTCTGAACCACACTGGTGGAACAGAACATCAACTTCTGGTTGCATATCCTTAAGTAAGGAGGTTCTAAACTAAACAAAATAAGTACTCTAGATCATTAACTTCAAATGGATAAGCAATTGATAGAGCTCCTACAACTCTGGATGGCAATGGGGCAAGTTGAGCTCAACCTGCAAATTTTTTTAAACCGCCCCGCATGATGATTTTTTTTATTTTCAACCCGCCCCGCATAAACCCGCCCTGCTTAAATTTTAAAGTTCTTTCATTTTTTAATTGAATTTAATTTTTTTTAGCTAATTAACATTTCAACAACTAATTAACTATTCTTAGTTGACATTTTAACAATTATTTCTTAATCGTTAATTAAAAGTTTCTAATTAACATTTTAATAACTAACAATTTACCGGAAATGTCTAGTTTAAATTTTAGAAAAAAATAAAATTAAAGTCAATGTTTATTTCTTCGAATTCCTATTTGACTTTCTAACGCGCAACCCCCCGCATTAGTTTAAAAAATATCTAATTCAACCCGCCCTGCATAGCTCTAAACCCGCCCCATACCCATTGCCATCCCTACCTACATCTACCACAGTTGCATTTCAATGATATTATCTTAAACAGAAGATTATATTTTTGGCATATCTTAAGAATCATTGATACTCAATCTATTCCATTTCACATACATTGTTACTATTTGGGGAAGCTTGTGATTTGTAGTACTAATTTCTAATCAAGTATGAATCAACAAAGATCATTTCTTCCGTCATACCTCTTCCATTTCGCGAAGAATCACACTACGCTCCCGAACAATCTTATCTTCCTCCAACAGAGAATTCTGCAAAATATCCCCAAGAATATCAACAGCTTTACTCACATCAGATCCCAAAACCTTTGCGAAATACGTCGTCTGCTCCCGAGAAGTATAAGCATTCAAATGCCCTCCCATGTTCTCAATTTCCTCTTCCAATACCCTAATTGGCCTCTTCTCAGTTCCTTTAAATATCATATGCTCAAGGAAATGAGCAACGCCATTATTCTCCTCACTTTCAAATCGCGATCCAGCATCGATCCACACTCCAACAGTAGCCGTCTGTGAAGCCATATTCGATTCCGTAGCAACACGAAGACCATTAGGGAGAGTAGTGATTTTCGTCTCCGGTGCTGAGAGGATTGAGGAGTGATCTGCTACAGTAGGATACGGGGAATTGTACTTGAGGAATATCGGGTTCGGTTCTTCGAGGCGTTTCATCTTCGATTTGACTTGTTCAGCTAAGCGATCGTAGATCATGGCGTCTGGGGGAGGTGGGGAGGGTGGGGAGGAGGATTGGGAGGGGTTGGTTATGGAGGTAGAGGATCGGGAAGAGAGGGTAAGACATGGTGGGAGGACGGTGAGTCCAGAGAGGCGGCGCGTGAGGTTGAGAAGGTGGCGCGTGGCCATGGTGTGTATGATTGAAGGAGCCAATTGGTTTGTAGTGACAGTGGAGAAGACAGGGAGGATAGATGGCTTTTAGGAAGGATGGCAGTGAGTGGAAAGACCATTTTACCCTTTTACTAATTCTCATCAGGAAGTTAGTAGAAGTACGAAATAAGCCCAATTGTTTTGGCTTATGTCACAAAGGCCCCTGCCCAATATCCGAGACTCATATTAGAGTCTGATTAGATTTGCATTCATGCAAAAAGTTTCATATTGTGGCAAAAGCGCTTGGGAACAAAGGCGACTCCGAGCCCGAGAGGATTTGAATCCAAAATCTTTAATTACAAATGAAGAAGTATTTATCACTCGATCACGACTGTGATTGTTTCTTCGCTATATCATCTGAAGTGGTTTGGAACAACTTTTGCCACCAAAAAGAAAATTTTGAATTTTTTTCTCATGTCTTTTTTCTTTAAAGAGCTTTATTATTCATGTCTCCATATCTTTTCTTCGAACAATATTTTTCAACTGGCAATTAAAAATTTATTTTTCAAAAATAATATAAATTTGATCAAAAAATAAACATTTGAAATATAATGAAAAAAATAACTATAATTTGCTAATTATGATTCATAGCTACATATTAGAAGGGGGAGAGATGCGGGTGAGCGGGGGGGAGACAGGATGCAGAGAGAAGATAGAGTCTGAATTATATTTGTATATTTATTAAATAATTGTATTTATATAACTAGTATGAATATATATAGATATATCAACGATTGTATTTGTATATCTTTTGGATAATTGTACATGTATAATTAGTATGTATATATATCAACAAATATAATTTGCATCTGAATAGTTTATATCAACGAACAAATTATATTAACTAATACAATTGTATCAATGTTATATGAAGTTCAAGATTTATATTTGTGTAATTGATTATTATCATCAATGTTGTATCAAAGAGAACAATTTGTATTTGAACACAATTATAGTAATATTGTATAAATTTCAACATAGTATTTGTATAATCAATTGTTATCATTTGTATCAATATTGTCCCAGTAAATATACATGTATTTGTATTATGCATCACCAAAGAGAATTTTTATATATAGTTAACATTTATTTTTTTATATTTTGTATAAACAATTGCTACCGTTTGTATCCATGTGATTAATTATTATAATTGATATTCGAGTTGAGAAAGAGGAGTCAGAAAGAGGCGAGAAAAAGAGGAGGCGGGGAGAGGAAAGAAGTGAAGAAGAGATGATAGAGAGAGGAGAGAGACAATCGAGATTGTAGGGGAGGGAGGGGGGAGAGAAGAGGCGAGGGAGAGAGAAAGAGAGAAGAGAAAAAAGAGAAGAGAAAAGAGAGAAGAGAAAAAATAGTAACAAAATCCTAACAATAAATACAAATTATAATTCTTTCAAACTATTGTAATGTATTGTAAATACATATCACACACAGATATATGTGTATGTATACGTATATGTGTATTCGCGCTAATACTATAATCATATCACACACATATATATACATATATATATGTGTATACATATATATGTATTGTAAATATACATCATGCATATACATATGTGTGTATATCCGCGCTAATACTGTAACGTAGATGCCCCATGATTCCCCTATTGATTTGACTAATTAAATCTATTAATAACGTTATTCAAAGGTTTAAAATACGATATAATTGATATATTATAGTTTATAGCAATAATCTCAATGTATTTTGAATTGTTTTTTTAAACCAAGCTTATTTGTGATATGTAATTGTTGCTAGAAATTATTGAACACAATTGAAAACTCATGATTAACTATTATTTTGGTGATTTAATTGTGAAAGAACTAGATCAACCATCATTGATTATATACGATTTAATGCTTCGAAGATGAAATTTGAATATTAATCTATAATTTCTTAATTGATTTGATGTAAACATTCAAAACAGTAAGGTCTTATCCTGGTTACTATGAAGTAAGACAAATGGCAGATATACAGCACAACTACGAGTACATTTAAACTAATTATTTTTTATATTGATTATATATAGACAAATACATAAAAATTTAATAAAATTTTAATTTATATATTGATGAGTACAGTCATAACAATCGAGAGATTGAATCTATTAAATTAAAATACTGAATCCGTCATTACATGATTATAAATAAAATTAGCTTAATTCCTAGACATTTTATTTTGGGTTCATAATGTTTAGCCAATTGAATCGGCAATTCTTTTTGACTAAGCCAATATAATTAACTGCTTGATGTTGATTGTATTCCATTAATTAATTACAAAAGGAATATTCAGAGATTGCAAAATTAGAGTGAGAATAATCATTATTTCATCATAATTAAGAAATAAATAAAAGTTTATCATTTAATCAGATAAACTTATAACTATATTTATCAAACATAGTGTAAGATTTAAGTAAATATCAAGTTTAGTGTGCGTTTCTTAAATTTATCAGGTATTAATGATGCTATAGTTTTTGAACTTCGTCCTGTATCAGTAATACAATAACTTCATGAAGTTCGCTATGTATTAATAATACAACAATTTGCTATGATACAACAATTGATCACTTTGTATTTGTTGAAGTATCACTAATCTAGAACGAATTTCTAAACCTATTGTATCATCGATACAAAATGAATTTAAAAAATTGGCTCTATGTTTGATTGTTATTGAAACTATCACTATGTTTGAACGATAATTTCACAATCACGCCTCAAATCATTATTATTTTCAACATATTAATTTAGAGCAAACACGCAATACAAATATATTTTTTTTTTCAAAACCTAAAAAATGAAAAAAAAATGCAACTTCAAAAAACAAAGAAGATATATAGGATAGAGATTCTATTTTATTTCTCTAAATTATTTTTTCCATGGATTCTATATATATTTTTAATTTTTTTATAAATAGTATGATATTTTGTTTTTTCATTTCTTAAAGAAACTAATTATATTTATTTTTTTAGCTCATGAATGTTATGCCGAAAAATGGTTTTTTAAAAAAAAAAGGAGAAAACAAAAAATTTGTTTAAAAACTCAATTATTTTGAGAAAAAATAATTTTTGAAATTTTGAAATAAAACAAAGTCGCCACCTAATTTTACGGATAATTAGGAAACCAATAAAATATTTAAAAAGATCTAACATAAAAATCCTTTTAAATCCAAAGAAATGAGTTCGGGTTCACATTTCCACTTCGAGAAGGTTTCACGCACTCGAAATGTCTGCTAAATACAGTTATCCAGCGATTAAATGATTTGACTAACTTTGACTTAAAAATGATTGGTTATTTTATATTGATTAATTTTGAAAATCTTGATTAGACTTTGAAAAAAAAAGTTGGATAAACTTAATAAGGTTTGACTAGATTTAAAAAATTGAACTAGACATGTAAAATCACATTTTTTGTATTGTTTTATTTTTTAGATTCTTATCTTATTATTTAAAAAAACATAAAATGAAATTAAAATAAAATAACATAAATGATTGACATGTTGGGGAATTTAATTAAATTAAAACCAATAATAATAGACAATTGTTAGTATTCAAACAAATACAAATGTAAGCAAAATAAAAGAGAGTTAAAGTAATTTTGGGCCTTTTATCCCGTTTAAATATCTGTTGCAACCTTAGGACCTTTTCCCTATGTTATTGTATATACACATGTATATTTGTGTATATAGTGTGATTCTTGTCTCCAGAGATCTGTATGACAGCTTCTTTCTCCTGAGAATTGGGATGACTCGAAGAAGAGGAAGTTTGGGCCTCCATGGCCCAAAGAATGCAGAATGGGGAGTCCAAAATGACTCGCAGCGTTGTTCATGCAAAGATATAAAATTAAGGGTAAATAAGAGGTTCGAAACAACATAACAGGACTACTAACTCTCATAAAACAAAATGACGAGCAAGATATCTGACTTCAAAATAATGAGAGGACAACACATATACCATGATAATCTTAAAATCCAAATGAACTAACTACATTATACACAGCGGGGGCAGACCCATTCATCGACAGCTAATATGATTGGGAGAAAGCTAACAACGACTAATTCATAACAGATAGCAAAATAGATGATAAAAATCATGTTTTTCCTGTGTACGGTTGCTTAAAACAAAAAACACTTGCACCCATGAATCTTAAGAAAAAGGATAGCTAAGACAATTCATTCTTTCATGGTGTAAAATAACAAAAACATGAAGTCAACCACTAGGACGAACAAATAATATTACCATGCCCATTATATTACACAACCACTGTAATATTTAGTTGTAAGAGATATTGCTACAAAATAATCAATTTATCACAAACAAACTACTGAGAACAATTAGCCTCAATGTCAGCAAGTTTGGAGCAGGCTAAATGAATCCCTACTGTCCATACTGCTCCATTTAAGTCTATATCAGTACAACATTACTTACGTTTTTCAGCATAGAGCTTCCTACACCCCTAGAAACATATACTGTGAATCTCTAACAGGGCCAAAATATTTTTAGCATTAAACTCAAATAAATATACTGATTTGATTCAAACTTAATCTCAATTACTTAACGTTACTCCAATAGCATCAGTTGTTACTTCATGGATCAGTCGAAGATAAAACACAACTAGATGGTGAAATAAAAGTAACACAACTGGAAGTTAAATAGATTTATAAAAGAAAACTCATCCTACTAAACAAAATAACACACCACTGTGAGCAAAACATATGAACAAATCAGTTGCAAAAATGCAAATTGAACCAATTTTATCCCTTTAAAGATGCTGTGAGGAAATCAAACTTCAAAACAGAGGCAGCCCAGTTCACGTTAAAGCAAAATAGAGCATAAAAACATCATCACTTAACTATACAATGACGCTGACTCATACTTCAGGCAACAGACCTCAACAGTAGGTTATGTAGGCTGTGTTTGCCAAAACAAATTAATTACATCTTTAAGAGCTAAAACTAACATTAAAATGAATTAACAAACTGGAAATTGAACATTACAACATATATTTGAAATAATTTCAACGCTATCTTTGGATCTTTAACAGCTATAGTGAATCAAGACGAACAAACTCGTTAATCTTAACAGTAGATATCTTAATGAGCCAGAAACAGGGAAAACAGCAGGCAGGTCTTTAAAATTTTCAGCAGTTTCAATCAACATCCAGTAGCATATACACATTTATTTTGACCTAAAATCACCATGACGTTATCAAAACTGAGCTAAGATGCGAAACGGGTTCAGAGAATTAACAAGATTCATCGTAATAACAACAACAAAATCAGTGTCGACTCATCATAGGAGAGCATTTTCAGCTAAAATAAACATGACGACTTCAATATAGCTTCATGGATCCATATTCGAACACAATATACGAAACTCAAAACGAAAAGTGAGATTGGGGTATTACCTTCGTCGGGGCAGCGAAACTGGGACGACGAAGAGCTTGACAGAAGATTTTGACACCACAGTGAAGCTTGACTCGAATCCTTAACTCAGAAACCAGCTACTCTGGTTTAACCTTTTAATCGTTCAATAATAGCGACGGCTATATAGAATATGCTTAGGGATTTTTCGATGATCACTGCCGCCCAAAATAAAGAAGAAGAATGGATTATATAGCCCCACAATTAGGGAAAACAAAGAGGGAAAATGGTAAATAACAGGCTGGAATTCGGCTTTGGATTTCAAATTTCGAATGAGGATTTCAACTTTTATCCGTCAATTGCAGAATAAAAGATCCTCAAGTTGACAAAAGGGAGATATTGGGTTGAACGTTGAGGAGAAACAATTAAGTTGTCGGGTCGCGATGCTGGATTTTTCTGACTTTTGGTCGCTCGTTTTCTGGGTTGCTGAAGAAGTAAGGGGAAAGGTAAGAGATGGGAAATGGGGAAATCGTTGGTTTCTATTGGTGAAGGAGATGAAGGAGATGGAAGAGAAGAAGATTAAGGGGAATGGGGTTTGGGACGGCTAGGGGTTTGGGTAAAGGGGAATGGAAAGAATGGGGAAGAAGAGGAGGGAAACGGGAGATAAGGGAAATTGGGGGCGCGTGGCCCCCACGCGCTGGTCTTTTTAATATTTTTTTTTTAAATATTCATTTAAAAAATTATTAAAATAAAAATAAAGTTTCGTGAGTAATTTGACATCGTAAAAGATAAAAATTAGGTGAAAAAGTTGCTTTTCACCTGACCATGTTACATTTACAAAATGGATATGAAGCCATCATTGCAAATGATTCCAACAACAAAATTCTTGAAGATTTGGTCTATAATAGGAAATCTTTTTTTTTTTTTGGGTGGGGGGTGGGGGGGCGGG
>JAABOM020000092.1:6690627-6702215 GCA_011800125.2 Solanum clarkiae
TTATTATTATTATTATTATTATTATTATCATTATTATTATTATTATATCTTCTGCTTTTGGAGTCTGATGTTTTTGAAGTGGTATCTCTATGAGATAGTGGTAAAATTTACGTATATTTTATTCTCCTCAAACTTCACCTATGAGATTTTACTAAATATATTATTATTTAATATTTGTATTATATTTCCCTTTTTAATCAGACCTTAACATGAATTTTTTGGTCAGCTTTTTTTTTTTTTTTTTAAATCTCTTTGTTTTTTTATCCTTTTGTCGGTTATGTTAAAAATTGGCAATTGCTTATATAGGTTAGCCTAGTTTGCGTAGGTTAGCCTAGTTTGCGTAGGTTAGCTTATCGGACACCATCTATGTATACTGATTCTCCACTTTGTCCTTTTTTGATGCATTAACTACAATTCAATTATTTGGTAAATCACACCTCAATTATCGTTCGATATATGCGATCTTTTTCTCATTAAAAATGAAGATATTCAAGATTAAATAAAAGTAATATTATTGAAAAAAAAAAGAAAAGAAAACGTAATTGAGCTGATTCAACATCTAAAGAGGAGCAAGATGCAGAGATGTTTTCACTTGAAGGTGTATGAGATTGATTATGGATGATTTTACGAAACATAATTATAGATCCAAGAAGTATTTGAGACAGATGATTAGATAAATATGATTCAATCTTTGTTTACTTAGGAATTAGGATATGGTCTTTGATTGGAGGTTATGGAGAACACAAATTAGGATAATTGATACGTACTAGGGTTGTTGAGTGTTGTCACGCTTATCTTTCTATACTAGTAGAACACGAATTAGGAGTATTACTCTTATAGTTATTATTTTTGTTGCTTGTACTTCGATTGTTGTACTGTTTTGTGGTAGTTATTACTCTCTCCATTCCATTTTATGTAGCACACTTTGAGTTGACATAATATTTACTTAATATTTAATAAAAGTAAGGAAAATTTTTGAAACTTGTGATCTAAAGTATATATTTGTGTGGTTGAAAATTATTTTATTAAGAATTAAAAGAGATTTTTAAAATTAAATTATTTTAATTCACATGAGGTGTCATTCTTTTTAGAACGGATTAAAAAGGAAAATGTGCCACATAAAATGAGTCAGGGAAAATATTATTTTTTTTTAGATTTCTGTGTCATGCTATATGTAGTATTTTGTCATGACTTCTCCACTTTCCTTATTTCTGTTTACGAATTGTTTTATTTTGCTTTTTCTTTGTAACATCCTGTGAAAATTTATCGAAATGTCCCAAAAATGTATCGTGCGCACAACACATCTTTCAAATCTTCGATTAAAAATTCGAGATCGAATTTGCGATTAGCGCGAAAAATCGAGTAAAAAAATGGTCTCGACTCGACTTTCGACAAGATTATTTTTCACAAAAATTCCTCCAAATGAACTGGTGCGCGACGTGCACCAGTGTCCAAAAATTCAATTTTTGCCTTTTAACTTCGGGAAGGGCATTTTTATCCTTCCCAATATATTCTTAAGTCCCAAAATAAGTATTTAAGCTTATATACGTTCAAAAAGGTTTTATAACCCCATTTTTCTTAGGTCTAAACTACATTCTGAGAGAAGGAGAAGAAGCAGAGAGGAGGGTTTCGAGTGCAGGGCCAATTCGTGCAGAAAAATTGAGGATTCTTCTAATTCCAGGTATGTAAGACTAAATGAAAACATGAGATTGTTCTCCCATGTGCTCCTTAGGTGGTGTAGATGGTAAATTGAAGGTTCTTGAGTCTAGATGCATGATTTCTTGATTATTTTCTTGAAAATTATATTATTTATATGTATTTTCATACGTTGATGGTCATCATAAACTTGTTTTCTTGAATTGAATATTTTCATGAGATATTGCACAAACCTTGCTTACTATTTTATTAAAAACTTACATGTACAAAGATAGGATTGAGTCTAGAGCCTTAATTGAGAATGTGATTGTGATTGTGAGTGAGATTGAGATGTGAGAATGATGATGAGTTGGTAGAACTTGATAGTCCTTTGAGTCCCTATAAATAAACTCTAACGACTTGTCTATTCTATTATTCCTAATGATTGTTGTAAGCCTTGAGTTACTATTAAGATGTTTGTCATGATGAGAGGGTAAAAATTCTAGTGAGGCTGATTTGAGAAAAAATGATAAATGATAATTGGATGGATGTTAGCGTTTATAAGCAAGTTGAGTCTGTGGGAGAAGTATCGAATATCGAATAGGATAAGAGTGAGTCCACTCACACTAATAACTACGTGGCCAGCGTAGGTGAGGATTGACTGTGAGCAACGAATGTTTCTCAGTCCAAAAAGAAGACTTAATATTATCTCTATTTTGGATCCAATGATGTACGCCTTTTACCCCGGCAAGGTATTGGACGGATGCCACAATGACATCGCTTCGTTGTATCGTCACCGACTCATAAATGATGGGTGTAGGTCCGAGAAACTCCCATATAGGATTCCCTCTTGATAACACTTTGATGTTGAGGAAATGGTATAGGATGATGGATGTGATGGGTCATTTGTCTATTATTTATTCTTTGTTTAGATAGACATTTGGCATGTTGATTGCATTCTATATTGAGTTGATTGTTACTGTTATATTATTCTATCTGTTTTTTATTTCACTCAGCTATTTTACATACCAGTACATTCAATGTACTGACGTCTCCCTCTGGGACTGCATCGTTTTATGATGTAGATATATGTTTTGGAGATCGTTGACAGGTGCACCGTTGAGGATTGAAGACGTTCAGCTGATTTGGTGAGCCTTCCTTACTTTGGAGGAGTCCCTTATGTTTATTTTCATCTTGCCTTGGAGTTAGATTGATTAGCTATTTTGATTGAGGTATCCATGAGTCTGTCATTGACACCACCTGATAGTGATAGAGGCTTCATAGACTATAGTCGATTGTTGATGCAAGACTGTGAGCTAGTTCTTCCTACTAGCCTCTTGTTATAATATATAAAATTGAGAACTGATGATGATGTACCCTCTTTATCCTTTACGTCTTCCGCTGATATCGTTTAGATGAATGAATGTGATGAGACCAAGTGGTTTACTTAGGGACAAGTGATAGTCTTTGAGTGCCAGTTACGTTTAGGGTACCTTCCCATGGCGTGACATTCTTGAGCCAAGAGTCTATCGAAAACAAATTATCCACCTATCAAGGTAGAGAAAGTCGTGTACACTCTATCCTCTTCAAATTCCACTTATGATATTTCAAGCCAAGAGTCTTTGATATATTATTATTATTATTATAGGTAATAGTTAGAAATTTTGAATTTGAATACTAAATATCAAAGGTGGGGAATTTAAATTGAAGAAATAGAAAATTTATACGCTCTTTATTGTTTGATCCAATATTGATCGAGGACGAGCCCCCACTTTCATAGATCATTAATTTGATTCCCCATAGTGGTCCTTGCTGATGAGAATTTGATTCCACAAGAAATTGAACAAAAGGCTAATCAATCAGTCAATTTCTTGCGTGTACCAATTGAAGTGTCGTCTTAGTCCCTTTCAATTAAATAATAACTTTTTTGATTGATTCAGGGCGTTATCCAACCCCCCCTCTTAGAATTAAGATCATGTGCCCTAACCTAAGCTTGAGGTAGTGTTGTATGTTTTGATCCTTCTAGTAGAGCTTGTGACTGGAGTGATCGCAAGCTAGCAACAACGAAAGAATGAGCTAAAGCATCTCGAATTAGAATATATATTTTAAATTACTGTCCGAAATTCATTGGCAAAGCACACCAAATAATAAAAATTTTGTGCTTTTTATATAATTTGAGCAATTCTTCCTTTTTGAACTAGTTTTTGAAATTAATTTAAGTTTAAGATTTATTTAATATGCTATCAGAGTTAGATCACGAATACGTTGTTGACACATTCTACACTAAATGATATCAAAATCAGTCCTCCGAACAAATTGTTCACCCATCAAATATCGGACAATATAATATCTAGGTGCATTGGGGCGATGAAAAGGAATCTCACATAAAAAATGTGTTAGATTCTTATACTTTTTATATAACTTGATCAATCCTTACTATTCTTAGCTATATTTTAAAATTGAATTGGGCACAAGATTTATTTAACAATCCACAATACATGGATTGAAACTCAATGATGTACTTGTCCTTTTGGAACCAATAACCATCATCGTATTCTACTAATTTGAGTTAATTGATTTAACTCAAATGTTAAGGCGGCATCAATAATCAAAAGAGGGGAAAAGTGGTTAAATAATCACTTCTAATGCATACTACTAAATATTAGTCATACTATTTAAAAAATTATTAATATTTAACTAATTTTTGATGCAAAAGTTTTGGATAAAAATACATAGGGTTAAAATTGTTATTGATGTGTGTTGACTTGAGGTTGATATATGAATTCCTTAATTTTAAATTCTGAATTCATCTTTGACCGAAAAAGTATTGGGTGGTGGTGATTAAATAGGATATGACACAACTTCATATCACCGAGGACATGACCTTAAATAGAAAAGAATGGAAGTCGCGTATTAGGGTAGAAGACTAGTAAAGATAGGATATGATGTTGTCTTACCTTGTGATATAGTAAGATTGTAGGATTAGTCGTATCATTATATATTGTGTTGTTATTTACCGTCACTTATTTTGTTACTTGTATTGTATTTATGAGTTTACAATTACTTTCCACTATAGTCATTTTTGTATCTAGTATTTTCTGCTTTTGGTGCTGATATATTTAAGCTGAGAGTCTTTCAGAAATAACCTCTCTATCTCTATGAGATAATGGTAAGGTCTGCGTATATTTTATCCTCCCCAGACCCCATTTATAAATTTCACTGAACATATTAATATTTTTATCTTTGACCAACTCTATAACTCGTCTTTTGCCACCACCCTATGAACGATAAAGATTCATAAAGCTGACCTTAACTTATTTTACTTTGAGACATATCAATAACTCCTATTTATATTGTCATGATCTTTCTTAAAGATATTTAATCTCCACCATAAATTTTAGTCTTTGATTTTTGTAGCCAAACAATTAAAATCGTGTTTTTTGGTGATGAATTAGAATTAGCAAATGCATGATATATTTTTCTATTTTTAGAAATAGAGTAACGTTTATAATCATCACTCTTGTCATCCCAAAAGTAAATTGAGTTTCACCAATGACTTCTCATAACACGAAAGGTTATATCTGTTCTCACAACATTTTTATTCTTGTAAGTGCTCTCCAGCTACTCACAAATAATTTTATTTTAATAATTCACATAAATCATGTGAGAATTATTTTGATTTTATGAATTAATTTGAATTTGTCGAAGCACACGCAACAACAAAAAGAAAGAAAATCTCACACAACTCATATAGTTATATGAGGTACAAATAAAGTTTCAATTTTACTTGTTCACAATCGATCTTTTCGCTTTTTGGAAGGAGCTAGGGTAATTTATAAAATAACTATAAATAAATTTTAGTATATATAGTAATCGATAATATAATACAGTTGATACAATCTAATAATTTATTGCGCCTTTGAGATTTATTACTTCAAAAATGAAAGATAAGAGGAGAAAATTTGCCTCTCAACTATTCAAAATAAGATAATTATGTCCTCAATTTGATTTTAATTTCAAAAACTTGTCATCTTTAATAGTCCAGTAGACTAGCACCAACGGTGTTGTGATGCAGTTATGGGGTTGTTTCACTCTAAAATAGAGGTTTCGAGTTTGAGCCCTGAATATGGAACAGATTCTGTTGGGAGCGCCACCCTCGAATAGCTCCTACAATGTCCGATTCGAATTTAATCGGAGCTTCTCGGACTCCGAACACCAGGTAAGAACCCAAAACAAAAAAGTCCATTAGACTAGCTAGGAATCGAATTTCACCTGATTTTTTGCTCAGCTGATTGAGTTTGATGCAACGAGTGTGGTCTTATAATAAGGAGTGTTAGGGGATGTCCCCCACTTGATGTCTTCTTTAGTTAATTTTATCGTACCGTGCTCGTTAAGTGTGGCTTATATCCTCTATATGATTTATAAGTTATTGCACAAAAACAATTGAATTCAATGCAACAATTATGGTATTCTAAAAAAAGTGCTACCGGATGTCCCCCACTTAGCTTGATCCTTTTTTCAGTCAATTAAGTTTATCATACCATGCTCGTTAAACATGACATATATCTTCTATATGATTTATAAGTTATTGCACAGAAATAATTGAATTTAATGCAATAATTATGAAATTCTAGAATAAAGTGCTATCGGATGTCCCCCACTTGATTCTTTTCTCAGTTAGTGCAGAAGCGAGTTCATCCAATGCACCCCAAAAAGTAATAACGATAGATTTTTTTTTAAAAAAAATTCGAAATAAAATTTAAAAAGGATTATCAATTATCATATCCATATAATATGGAAACAAAATAACAACATTTTCTTGATCACGAGAAAGGAATTTTGTGAGAAATTAATACATGTAGGTTAAATTAAATCATAGATGCCCCAATATAATGAAAAGGAGTGGTTCAAAATTATTAGATGATTTTTTAATTTTATTATAAGAATCTTTAGACTTATTGTTCCTCGTGGCTTTGAGTAATCTTATGTGACGTGGTATTGTTCCATCCATCCACGAGAAAAGAAGTAGAAACAACTTTTATTTTCCTCCCTAATAATGTTTTACTCTTTTCTAAATAAAATATTATACATTTTGATTATGGCGTGTTGCATTTTTATTGGAAAATAAATGGTATAATAAGTTGCGATTTTATTTATTAAAATTGTGAGGACAAATATGATTCTTGTTTCGTAAAATTTCTCCATGATATCAAGGGTGGTTAGTAATGCATTTTTCAAATGTACGATGATATAGGGTTACAGTATACTGACGACTTTGTCCTTGAGTTTATTCTATTTCATATCCACTGATCCGTGAAAGGGACCAAGGAAGAGTAAGATTTAGAGCCTGCAGGTGGGTCTAGAATAGATTTCTCGATGGGTCTTGACTTTTCAATAACAGAGACGAAAACTTACTCTTTCAAGTCAAAGTCTTCGTTTACCTTGATTCAAAAGTTGTTAATAATGTATCTCTTGATGAAAGTTGAATGATTTAATTTGAACATCCTTGTGATATATTTGATAGTCAAAAATGTCGGGTTATACTTCGATATTCTAAATTGATCTTGAGAAAGAATAATGACTATTTGATCGCTTCGGCTTTGAGAAAGATAATGTCTGATGCCTTGATCTCTTTATGAATATATTCAATAGTTTATCGAATACTAATTATATTATGAGATATTCAAAATGTCTTTTCAAAATAATATGTGCCCTTTTTATAGAAGCGTGAGTTAGCGCTTAAAATAAACTAGCCCCTCAAAAATTATAACAGATGTTAAAATTTGAAGATGGGATTAAATTCATCTCATAAAAATACATATTTTACTACTCTTATTAAAAAATTTTAAACTAAAACTAGCTAGTTTCTAGGGGTGGATCTAAATAACCATCAATTCAGGGAAAGTTTAAGAACCTTTTTTTTTTTTTTAAAAAAAAGAGCTAGATGACTATATAATAAAAACATTAATTGTAGTCAAAAGTAGATATTAATTAATTAAGTCTGGGTTTGAGGATGGTAGGTAGTAATTCACATCTCAAACAATGCCCAGACCACTAATCAAATTAATTATAGTAACAAGCAAATTGTGGTCCAAACATTTTTTGCTAATACATTTTGGATATTTCGGAGCAACGATAAAGTATTTTCGTATGATTTATAGATTACAGATTTGACTCGTTAAAGCAACTATCAGTGGAGGAGCTAAAATTTTAATTAAGGAGGTTTAAAAATTTAAAAAGGCAAGTATACGAACTAGGCAAGAGGGTTCGGCATCTATTATATATAGATAATAAAATAATTTTAACTAGGTATTAAATAGTATAATTTTTCGACGAGAGGGGTTCGGCCAGAGTGGCTCCGCCGGCTGTCCCTGATTGATACTTGCATTAAGATAGACTGTCTGTATGACTATATTATATCTCTTCGCAAAATACTTTGCACACCAATTTTGTTTCCTTTTTTTTTTTTTGTAAGATATTCTTTTGTGCATTGAATATTAACTATGGATTTGCACCCTACCAACCCACAGGTAAGACAGTTTCATGAACAATATATTAAACCACTAAAACCTAAAATATAAAAGAGAAAATTGTCTCTGTGGAATGATATTATTAGTTGTTGATTATTTATTTTTTTAAAAAATATATACATCAGATAGTGATGTCTTATTGGTCAAAACATAACCTTCAAACAAGGGAATAAATTCAATATATAATTTAGCGCCAAAACAATTATAGTAATAATTATAATACTCATCATGAAAGCAAAGGTGAAACAAAAAAAGATATAAATTAAATAAATTTACAAAATTTTATATTAAGGGACCCCATAATTAAGATCCCCAACTTTTGGCCTAATTAGTTGATTATTGCTAATGAATACTTATTGTATCTATTAAGATATTCCTGTCATTTTCATTCTTGATTTCACATGGTTCTTGCTTTATCAGTGCTTAATTTATTAATATCATTTTAATTAATATGTCATCATGAGTATGATTTTTAGGGTGGAGAATACCATGAGTAATGCAAAAAGAAAAAAAAAGGAATAATATCTTCTTATATTAGATCTAATTTGACATTAAGTTTCTTCTTTTACTCTTATTTATACATTTGGTACGGAAAAAAAAATATTATCACGAGCAATATTTGTATATAATCTAGGGGTGGTCATGGAGATAGGGACGTTGTTATGAAGGTATAGGTGCGTGGAGTCATCACGAGGCACGGTGTCACGTTGGGGAGTAGGTGCGTGGACTCACGACGAGGGGGGGGGGGCGTTATGTTGGGGAGTAGGTTCATGGAGGCATGATTAGGCAGGAAGTTACGTCAGAAAGTAGAAAAGAAACAATCAATGTGAAACGCCATTTATATATAGAACTTGTGTTTCCTATGTTCCTATTGATTTTTTAGGAATTTTTTTTCTAAAAGAATATTTTTAAAAATATTTTGACTAGATAATATTGTAAATATTGAGAAGCATTCTCTAAAAGATGTTTACTCCATATATATGTGTCTGTGTGTGATTCACTTTAGATATTTATTTAATCTTTTTTTCTATTTTTTTAAAAAAATTTCAAATCTAACCAAATATCATTATATAAGTTGAAACACAATGAGTACAAAACCTGGCTCAACACCTACAAACTACATATCACTATGAGTACAAGGGAACATTGTTGTAGTAATTGATTATTCAAAGATGTTTTTTGTTTGAAGTACTTGTGTTTATAAGCCAATATATGTGTATGCAAATAACCCTACATATAGGAACCTTAATATCTAATGTCTTCTAAACATAAGCCATCCTTTTCCATGATGTTTTTTTGTGCTTTAATTTGGTGTTTGTAGTCCCATGTGTTTGAAAATCCAAACAAAGAAAAGCACAAATCACACATATAGCCAATTATTTGATCTTCCACCAACACACAAAGAAATCAAACTATATGGTAAGAAAAATTAAGCAATATTCAATTCAAAATATTAAAGAAATGTGTAGAGTAAAGTTACTTTGAAAACACTTATGCGACAGTTTAGACATGTTTTTGACACTTATGAAATTAACTGTGCGAGTCGCCCGCATTCTCAGCAAATCCTTGACTCCTCGAATACAATGGAATTTTCAGTTTTGTTTCCATGCCTGCAAGTAAAGCGGGAGGATCACCCTCCCAAATTTGATGTTTTTCCTAGAAGACGATAATGATTTTTCTACCTCCAGAGAGAAAGATACTTCTCTTTTGGGCCGCTTGTCTATTATTTTATTGAAGAAGGATATTATATTGATGAAATTATGAACTCAATAGGTAGTTCAGAATTTAACATTCGAGTCATATGAAATTGTCTAACTATTATAAACTGGGATACAAAAGTCAAAAATTGTACTGTGGAGCCAATAAAAACTCTATTACAATGAATTTAAATCTTCTTTAAGAGCGTGATATTCGTGGCTCAACATAATAAATACATTATTTTTCATTTTTACCAACATTGACTCTTACTCAATAAATTACGAGAAACAAATACGACATTCTCCAACAGTACTTTTATCAAGTTGGGTAGGGGCTCCCCCACTTCCTTCACCTTGAAACTTTGTGTATCTTGTACAAGATCTTATGGAAAATCAATGAAAGATTCTTTCACAAATAAATAAATAAATAAATAAATAAATAAGTAAATTCTTAGAACTTTATCATGTATACATTTTTTAAAATAAGGTTTGGTGTTATGAGTAGATTGGACTCAAAAAAAGAATTTTGTAAATATGTGAAACATGCATTGGCCACCATGTGAGCTATAAGACACCAATCAATTAATGGAACACAAAATAACAATAAAATATTTGGTAAAATTTTATGAGATTTGAAAATATAGATCGAAGGTCTGACACCAATTAATTAATGAAATGCAAAACAACATCTTTTTTGATAAAACTTCATGAGGTTTGAACATATAGATCAAAGGTCTAACATCAATCAATTAATGGAATGTAAAACAATAATAACATATTCGATGAAATTTCATGAGATTTGAAAATACGAATCAAATGTACGCAGACCTTATTATTACTTCGTGGATGTTGTTTACAATCAATGGTGTGCAAAGTGGTACATAAATTAGACTAATCATCTTATTGCTATTAATTTTCCAACTTCTTTCTGTCAGTTTTTTATGGACAACAAATGTCATTTATATGTTTGAAAAAGATTCAGCTCCCATGAATGTCCTTTACGTATGGGGTAAAAAAGGGACAAAAATTAATTAATTTACCTAATGTGTCAATATTTCTATGTTAATTATGAATCCGGTTAGGAATTAAGTTATTCATATATTAAATTTTATATAAGTAAGATTATGTTTAGTCGAGTATATAATGATTCGTTAGGTCATTTTAAAAATAAATTCTCTTTTTTTCGTAAAAGATCTTTTTGGTATATTTAAATTGAAAATTTTGGACTGTTTAGTAATTACGATTATTTAAGTTATGAATAAATTTAGATATCTAATTTAATTAGGAGACTAAATTAATAATTTATATCCTATACCACTTAGTATATACATTAAATTAGGTTAGTGGGGTTAACAATTTCATAAGAAAAATTAGAAAAGAGAAGAGAAATGGTACCTGTACTGAGAACGACCAGTGCACCAGGTAATTATCAAACCTCATTTCTGATTTGCTATATATGGATAGAATATAGATATTTGACCCTTATTACTTTGTAATAATTTAGTAATTTGAGAAAATTGAAATTTGGGGTAAAACCTTGGGCTTCGTGCCAGGTGGGGGACAAAGACTTGTTCCTTTTTTAAAAAAGATCCTTGACTAGCATACTGGATAGGTATATATATGCATATTTTTGTTGCCATTGGATAATACATATGCCTCCTGTTAATTCATGCTTCTGCGCAGTGCTTTCGGCTCTTTGTTTTAGAAGCATTTGAATATATATATA
>JAABOM020000092.1:6711045-6725273 GCA_011800125.2 Solanum clarkiae
TATAGATATAATAGATTAAGAAAATATTTATTATTTATAGCAATAAAAAAATATTTTTACTAAATAGTTATAATATATTTATATTAAATGCATAATGCACTTTTAATACAAGTACAGATTTATCATAATATTATTATATATTACTATAAATGATAATAAATAAAAAAATATCATTAAAATTAATAATTATTTATTAAAAGAGATCTACTTAAGTAATTTTCTCGTCATCAATTGACATATTTCAGCCTATTAAAATGCTTATTACAGTTGGGGCAGCCCAAATTCATGAGAATCAAAGCCTTCAATTTTTTAGCGATAATCATGGGTCTGAACCATTCGACAATCTAGTCTATAAAGTAGGAATAAATACAGTGTATGGTTTTTCGGCCAAAATGATAATAAAAAAATAGCCATTCGCAGTATAGGCATGTATAGTCATTGTATATTTCATGTATAGTCAGACTATATTCAGTTTTTTAGAGTATCATAATATATATTTAGTATATAATGCATGTATAAGTAATTTACATTGTATAATCAGTGTATACTTTTTATGACTTTTGGCAAGTTATATTGTATGGTCATGTATATGTTCTATGATTTTTGACTATTTTTTATGTAATAAAAGAGGGTATATTGGTTGTAAACAAATTAGTTTATTGTATATATTTGAAATTATCTCTATATAAAATATGTGTGAAGTATATACAATGTCGTGTAAATTTTACACTAAATATACATGTACTATACATGTATTATAAATACCTATCTACAACATGTAAGTGTATATATTGCGTATATTTCGAACATGTTGATAAACTAGTTTGTCGAACGGTATATATTCATAACTTCTCCATTTCTTTTATAGTGTTACATAGTATTTCTTTTTTGTTGAATGCTATGTAATATGTTCCCTGTTATTTGCTATGTCCTTTTTACTTCTGTATTCTGCTTTTCAAACTGAGTTTATATCCGTTGCTCGAGCTGTATCAAAAAACATTCTTTCTATCTCAACAAGATATGAATAAGGTCTGTGTATACTCTATCGTCCTCAGACTACACTTATAGAATTATAACGAATATATTATTGTTGAAATACAAATAAGTTAAAAATGCCTTAACTAAAACTATTCAAAACAAACTGCATTATTTTTTAACTGAATCAACCATATTATATTGACAATAATATTCAATGTTCTCTTATACATTTCAGTAACAACAATTGACAAGATAATCTTATGAGAAAACCTCAGAAAAAATAAAATAAAATTGGATTCTCCCTTTGACTAGCTAGCTTTTAAGGTAATTGAACAGGTTCAATTCTCCATATATCTCTTGCATACTGATGAATCGTTCGATCACTGCTAAACTTGGACGATCCAGCTGTGTTTAAGATCGACATTTTGGTCCATCTCTGCATTCATTTCGAAAGATAAGATGGTTTAGAAACAACATCAAACGGTTAGATAGCATTGGGAATGTGAGGAAAAGTATACCTTTTGATCTCGATATGCTTCATCTACCTTATCTTGGCACTCGATATAGTCAGGGAAATCCTTTCCTACAAGGAAATAGTCACCACGACCATAGCCTTCATTTCCTTCCAAGGATCCCATGAGTTCTTCATAGTTGTAGGGGCCAAAGACGCCTGTCCTAACAAACGCCTTTACTTCTTCAAATCTTGGGTCGGGGACAAACTACATGAAGAAAAGAACATTTCGTTGATAAGGATGCTGCAGCTTTTGTTTCGGTCTAACAATTCTGTTGAAAAAATGTATAGTCCCTTCGTTACAGTTTGTTTGTCTTACTTTCCATTTTAGTCCGTTCCAAAATGATGTCTCTTTCCTTTTCTAGCACTTTCATTCTACGTATCTCTAATTTAAAAGTCCGTGCTAAGTCAAAACCAGACAAACAAATCTAAATTTGTTAGGAGTTTGTGCTTGTCCAACACAAGCCTCACCTTTCCCTCGGCTCTTTCCTTTCGTAGGCCAGCAATTTCATGAGCCTGAGCTCCGAAAAGAAAGAAGTTCTCCTCTCCAACTTCCTCTCTTATTTCAACATTTGCACCGTCTAACGTCCCAATGAGGAGGCAGCCATTCATCGAAAACTTCATGTTGCTGGTTCCACTAGCCTCCATACCAGCAGTACTATTTGAAACAATATCGAGATATCAGACAGGTATACAACATGTTAGCTCAATACAAATATTGTGATGAGTTAATAGATATGTAGTGGTCAATTTGTTATGCAACCTAAGTCTTTGGGACACTCTCTTTGCATATCGTCAAATGCTAACCTATTTAGATGTGCAAGAGATTAATTAGTATTCAAAATCGAGTTTACCATCAAAAACACATCTCAAGTATCCCAAATATTTCGAGTTTTATGCCTGAACTATCAGATGTGCAAGTTTCCTACCTGAACTATTCATCAAAATACACCTCAACTATCAATTGTTTCCTTTTCTTACCTAGAATACGTATAGACTAATGAAATTAAGTACCTTATATGCTGGGACAGCTCACTACCAGGAATTAGCACTTCTGCTACACTGACATTGTAATCAGGGACGAAGACAACCTGAAACGCGAAACGATAAATTTTCAAATCTAATGCACCATCTTGGACTTATAACAGGTATAACCATAGGATTGATTACTACAACAACAACATACCCGGTGGAATCCCACAAGAGGGGTCTGAGGAGGATAGAATGTACGCAGACCTTACCACTACCTCGTAGAAGTAGTGAGGCTATTTCCTGGGAGCCTTCGTCTCATAGGATTGATTACTAGTTAATATATATTTGTTAGTGACATCATTGGAAGTCTTTTTGCATACATAGGTTTTGACTCGTCGAAATCATACCTTCAAAAGATCACCAATCTCAGGATCATGGTTCACCGTTGCCCCCACATCAGTGATAAATTTTACAATCCTCTTGGCTTGAACATATGTAGCAAATGCTTTCCCACCAAATATGCAAACTCGAGGGACAAACTTTTCTTTTCGTTCTTCAGGGCTCATTTCTTTCATCTTCTTATAGCGATAAACAATTCCAAGTATATTCAATAGCTGCCTCTTATACTCATGGATGCGCTTGATCTGAACATCAAACATCGCATCAGGACTGACCACGTATCCAGTTTTTTCCTTAATGAGAGAGACAATCTTCATTTTGTTATTTTCTTTTGCCTTCCTCCACTCGGACTGGAGTTCTTCGTTATCAGCAAACTTTTGACAGTTAAATGCATCACGTTAGTACATAAATCTGTCATGTAAATTCAGCACAAGTAAAATGGCAGGGCGGTCAAGTTCCCGCTATGCACGGGGTCCAGGGAAGAACCAGACCACAAAGGTCTATTGTCCATAGCCTTACCCTGCATTTCTGTAAGAGGCTGTTTCTATGGCTCTAACCAGTGACTTCCTGATTACTTGGCAACAACTTTATCAATTACGCCAAGGCTCCTCTACAATAGTGAATACATTTGAATATATTTAATTTAAGACGAGAAGATTCGAAAGTCTTCTTTACTTTCTTAAACTGCGTGTCAGGTCAAACTAGCAAGCAATAAGATCATAAGTCGAATACAACTCATTACCTTTCTAAGCTCCGCCAATTTTTCGGTGTTTACTGACCAATCATCAGATCCTGTCCACTTGGTTATAATTTCACTCAACTCAGGGTTACAGAAACTGATCCATCTTCTCGGTGTCACGCCATTCGTCTTGTTTTGGAATTTCTCTGGCCATAACTGTCGAGGAACAACGACTTTAGATCAATCAAAACAACATTGAAGAGGATAAATGAAGACGATATCTTCCACTTCTAGCGGTGTGATAATGTTCGTACCTTGTAAAATTCATTGAAAACTTCCTCTTTAACTATTTCACTATGAATCTCAGCAACACCGTTAACTGCATGTCCGCTAACTACACATAAATTTGCCATGTGAACCACCTCTGGTCTATTTGGATGCGGCCCAAATATCCGTTTTATCTTTGCTCGAGTATCCTCCACCTCTACCTCCTTAACCTTAGTTTCCTCCTCTTCGTTCGTAGTTTCTGCTTTTACTGTCTCAGTTTCCTCATCTTTACTGTCATCCTTACCTTCTTCTTGTTCTTCTTCTGCTGCTGCTTTTTTCAGATCAACAGCATTTTCCTCCGACTTTATAAGCAACTCCAAAACAGAACTTGGCATCTCAACATTATCTAGAATCCTCATTTGGTTTAGCTTTTCTTGCAATAAGTCAAGATCTTCAGTACCGTATTCAGCAAGTATAGTATGCAAGAGCTGCAAAAGCACTCACCATAAGTAGTTCTCAGAAAGAATGAAACGAAATATAATACGTCGAGCAGCAACAAATTCAACCTTAAGAGGTGGAGAAGGGGTCGAGTATATAATAGCTATGGTTCAAAATCTAAAACTTAATCCTAGAACTGAAATAAAGTTCCAACTTTTACCTCCTCATCGATCATTGCTATGATCTCTACATGTCGAGGAAGCAGTTCCCTAAGAAGTGTGAAGCTCCATTTCTCGAGAGCCTCAGGTAGAACAGTGTGGTTAGTGTATGCCACCGTTCTGGTTAGATATAACAAAAGTGTCACAAGAGTATAACTACTGAATTATCTACATTCGTATCTTAAAACTAATTGCTAGAAAAATTAGAGATTTATCGTATGCAATAACGAAAGAACGAACCTTTGAGTAATTTTCCAAGCCTGTTTCCAGCTCAGACCTTTAACATCCATTAATATCCTTAAAAGTTCCGGTATGCAAAGTGTTGGATGAGTGTCATTCATCTGTACTGCAACCTTTTCGGGGAACTGATCCCAGTCCACTGCATTCCCTGATCTCCTCTCAAATCGTGCGATAATGTCCTGAAGAGAAGCAGAACATAGTGTGTATTGTTGCTTTAACCGTAGCGTCTTCCCCTCGAGTGACTCGTCACCCGGATATAAGACATAGCAAATCTGATCCAAAATACAACAAGACAACTTTAGCAGATCCTCTTCTTGGATTAGTGTGGTATTAATAGGGGGAAAATTGCTTATATAATACTTCCATCGTTTCAATTTGTTTGTTTGGTTTTGACTTGACACGGAGTTTAAGCAAGCAAGACTTTATAGAATGTACCGAAATGTCTTTTAATATTGTGGTCTTAAACGTGCTCTGTGGTGGAAAGTTAGAACTAAGGAGTTCTCAAAATAGGAAAGAAACATTCTTTCTGAAATGGACTATAATGAAAAGTAAGGCAAACAAATTGAAACGGAGGGAGTATTTTATAGTTTCTCGATTAGGCTAAAGAGAAAAGTACACCTTTTTGGCCTTTTCCTGTGCCTCATATGCTTTGGCGTGGTTTCCAGCATTAAAAGCACGTAGATCAAAAGCTTCTGCAGCTAGCTTTGTTGACCATAGTCGAAGGTTAATCGTTGTTTTCGTTTTATATCCTGGTATTGGGACATCATAGGCAACAGCAGTTATATCTTCTCCGCCAACCCATTCCTTCCTTCCATCATCTCCTTCAATGACTTCCCCATAGAATTTTACGGGATATGTAATATCATTCCTGACAATTTCCCATGGATTTCCCATCTGAAGCATAGGAAGAACATATAAGATCTTATTAAGTGTTTGAAATTGTCACGAGCACGAAAAATCAACATATTGTACCTCGAGCCAATTTTCAGCAACTTCCTCCTGGCCGTCTTTTGTAATAAGTTGTTTGAAAAGGCCATATCGGTATCTAAGTCCATAACCCCATGCAGGGTAGTTTAACGTCGCCATTGAGTCCAGAAAGCACGAAGCAAGTCTCCCTAAACCTCCATTCCCTAAAGCTGCATCTGGTTCCTGTCAATCATCACACTAAATAGCTTACGCTAATTATAATAGACAACTATCCCAAGTGAAATTAAATTATAGTTCGATAGTGATTTTTCTGGCAAGCCCGGTGCACTAAGCTCCTGCTATGCACAGGGTCCAAGGAAGGGCTCGACCCTCGCAGTTTCTGCGAGGAGCTGTTTCGAAGGCTTGAACCCGTGACCTCCTAGTCACATGGCAGCAACTTTACCAGTTACTCCAAGGCTCCCCTTCAGCGTTAGTGATTTTTCTATCGAACATAAATTGGCAAAGTTACAATGAGATAGACCTAAGTGGAAAGTACACATCCTTTATATCACAATGTCGGAACAACAGTGATCAGAGCGGGATAGTTTGATTATGTTGACGTGTTATTAAATCATTTCGGCAAAGCATATCAATCAAGAACTAGTGCAATCTAGAAACGGGAGCTAGTCGCCTCGCCTTCAACATTTCTCATTTCAGAACAGAGTTTAAGTGTCAGTACTAGTCAAAAATTACACACTGAAGCGCCCATTAAGTGAGGCAATTCCCTCAACATGTGTTGCGCCTTGCTAAGCTTAAGCGCGCATAGATAAGCACTCAATTGAACAAGAACTAGCCGTCAAAAGAAATAAGTTTCTACGAAAACCCAACCTGCCTTGCTACATCTTCTAAACTGTATCCAAGCTTAGTTAAAGCATCTGCATAAGGTCCGGTTAGCCCCAAGTTACCAATAGCATTGAGTAAAGCTCTTCCCTGCAAGTACCAAAAGCATATTAAAGAACTCACTCGAATGAACGACCTCTGTAGTTATACTCCAAATGAAGAGGAAGCCTAGGTAATCTAACCTGAAGAAACTCCATAGACAAGTAATACGCCTGCTTTACATTCATCTTTTCGTAGAAATCGTACGTGGCATTCCAATTTATAATGAGCATATCTCGAACACTCTCTGCCGTCGCATAGTATGCCTTGGGAAGTTCAAACTTCTCAGGAGAGAATGATGGCGTGAACTCAGCGTGATACTTTATACTTGATAAAACAGATGTTGAGTCAGGCTGAAAAACATCCAATGTGAATCCTGAAAATACCAAAAACAAACATTTTCAAGTAATGTATGTTGCTTCTCTACTTCCGCTATGCTAATAGTCGCTAAGGAGCGAGAACGCCACCATATGCAAAATTTTCAAATTCCACCTCCCTAAACAAAACACAAAAGTGTGTCCAAGACCATATAAGAAGATAAACCTAGCTCATGAATTAAGAATCGTCTAAAATCATACAAGGAGACAACAACTTATTCCCTCCACAACTTCCGCTATGCTAATAGTTGCTAAGGAGCGAGAACGCCACCATATGCAAAATTTTCAAATTCCACGTCTCTAAACAAAACACAAAAGTGTGTCCAAGACCATATAAGAAGATAAACCTAGCTCATGAATTAAGAATCATCCAAAATCATACAAGGAGACGACAACTTATTCCCTCCACCAATGCAAGACTCTGACACCCCAACACGTCTAAGCTGGATATCTAGAGCGTGAACACTCTATACTGGTTAAACCAAAAGTCGGAATGGGTCTTGTGCTGATGGTCTATCAGAAACAAACTCTTTGTCTTCATAAGATAGGAGTAAACTACGCATATACAAACACCCTCCATAAACCCCACGTGTGAGATCACATCGAGTATGTAGTTGTTTTTTTTTGTCTTTTCAATACCATGTTGAATAAATTAGTACACCTAGGACCAAGTCAATCTCAGAAGCTAGTTAACGAGGTGAGCATTGCGTACTCATTTCCTTAACCAATGCGAGAATATTCTAACACACACTAACGCAAAAGTTTAAAACTTTTATACTATCTCCGTTTCAATTTGTTTTACTTTCCTTTTTGACGACTCTTTAATTCTAACTTTCTATGTGGCACATTTAACACTAAAAGACTAAAGATTTTTTCAATACACTCAACATATCTTTAATTTAAAAAGTAGAATCCCACGAGTGGAGTCTGGGGAGGGTAAAATGTATGCAGACCTTACCACGAGAATAAACTCCATACTAAGTCAAAATTAACAAATAAATCGAAACAAACGGAGTAAATGAGAAATAAAATAATTCAAGTACCTTCATCAGAGGAAGAATCCTTTGTCTTCTGCTTTTGATCACTAGCAACATTGTTGACAAACAAACTCCTCCTTCTTCTCCAATTGAACAATAAAATCCTCTGTTTACCCAACAATATGTTTGGTTTTTTGCTTCTGAAATTGTTATTATTAAAACTAGAAATGCTTGAAATTGAGTTCAATCCAGAGACAACATAAGTTGCCATGATGTCTCTGAACTGAATTTTCAAAATGATAAAATTTTCAAATACAAAATTAACTAAAATAATTGTTGTGCATGTCGAAAACTGAGTAAAGCAACATGTTATTTGTCATTTTCTATTGAAACAAAAAAAAACATGCTGTTGTATAAGAAGTATTTTTTATTTTGATATTTTGGGGAATGTGTGGCCAGTAGCATTCAGAATAATTGACTATGAAAGATATTTTTTCTTGACACTTTTTGGGAGTTAGAATTTTATGTAATCTTCGTAATTTAAATAGCTTAGTTGGTTTGGTAGTTGAATTTTCATCTTGTTAACGATGACCTGAGTCCAACAGTTATAATCCCCTCACATATTTCCCTGTCCCAAATTCTTTTTTATTTAAATGATAACACACTACTAGAAACAAAGATTTTTCCATCGTGAATCAGTAGAAAATTTGTGTTATAGAATATAATTTTTTCAAGCCGAGCTAGCTTATTGAGAAAATACGTTTTAGAAAACAAATTCTCATTGAAACAGTGAAAAACTTCTTGATTTTCTGTATAAAAATATTAGGTGTAATACATAAAGATGCCCTTTGACTTGGTTTCATCCAGTATTTATCCTCTCCAACTTTCGGTATGCAAAAATAAATATTTAAACTTGTATAAAATTGAACAAATAGATACATGTATCCTACATGACATAATACATGTAGCATTGCCACATAGGATACATATATATACTCATTTAAGTTTTGAATCATTAAAGTGTCTATTTGTGCACCGATAAAGTTAGAATTATGCCAAAATATTACTCTTATTTCTTATCTTACCGACTCAATCAAAATTATTAGAGATGCAAAGAGAAATGAATGAAGAATTGTGATGACGCGTATGGATTTTTATTTGGGTGGGTTTTTTTCCTTAAGGTTATTTAGAATTTGATTTTTTTAAAAGACAAATAATAATGTGACTGGATTATAACATGCCACATGTAAAAATTGATTTTGCAAAATCACTGTTAAAAAGATGAGGTCAAAGGATAACAGAATTAAGAGGTCATTTGATACGAGTGATGAAATAAACAAATGATATCTCATGAGATTATTTATCCATCTTTAATATGAGATAATAACCCTATTTTAATACAAACAATAGGGTAAAATAACTAATACTTTAGATATTAAAATTTATTAAATAATTTATTATCCTTATATCATGTACCAATCGAACGCTAAATATTTGAAAAAGGGGGTAATAAATGCCAACAATGGTCAAGAAAGGGTAGAACAACTATTTTATAGGGGAACCTTCCATTTTATTTTTCTTGTTAATATATTTGATCTTGAAAAAATAAATTCTTTGTGTCCATTCTTTCTTTCATTGTAGTCCCACACCTTTTGAGAGGAAGAAAATTCTGTAAAATTCAATATTTCTTCCTCTCAATTCCCTCATATATAGATCCCATTTTCTATTTCAATTTTCTTATTGTTTTCTTCAATCTTGGGTATGACCATTTTCTCCTCTTTTTTTTCTTTTTGATTGAGGTTGGCAGAGTACTTTTGACGCGAAACATAAATTAGTATGCATGAGAGTTTGTAACGAATGATAGATACGATACATCTTAAAGATTAATCATTAATCATATAAAACTTAAATTATATATCCGCCCTTTGCTTCACGTTAAATTTTGATGGTTTTTTCATAGTTTGGTGATCATTTTGGCATTAGTATTGCTCTCTTCGTCTCAGTTTATATGTCATGATTGAAATTTTGAGGTCGGACTTTTTCCATGTCTTTTAAATAGTTAAATATTGGCGATTTATAGTTCTGTTTAAACAATTTTCAAATATATAAATTTTTTCTATCAAAAAAACGTATAGCTTTTATATTTGAATTCATGATCAATGTTTAAAATCTCAAAATTCTAATTGTGCCACGTAAATTGAAACAGAGAGGGAATAGTATGTGCATGAACTTTGGATACAACCCTTTACTCCTTTTTTAATAAAAAAAGGAAAAAAATTTACATTGATGTTGCCTCTCTTAGTTGATTAATGATGATTCATTATTTTCTTTTATCAAATGAATTTATATTTTGGTGATCACTTCTACATCAACATTTTGGTATATATGTGCATTTTTCTTCTGATCTTGGTCATTTTTATAATGAATCTTGTGAATGGTTCTCCAGAAAAAGGAATAAAGCGTGAATGATCGCCTTCTACTAAAATTCATTCATTTATCCAAAAAGGAGTAATTTCTTAGATGATCAGTCAACTAATGGTTATTTATCTCGGAAAGTTATAATAACTATTAGTTGAGTGACAGAAATCAAACTCACAAAAAAAGCTATTGTATATATTGCTTGAGCACTTTGGTTTATAATCTTGAAATTGTTTGCATTTCAGGTGAAAAAAAATCCCTTTAGTTTTCCAAAAATGTTTGGCTTCAAGAAAAATAAACCTGAATCTGCTACAACAAACACAACTCCTTCACATTCTAATGAAAAACCTGGTCGGAGAACTTCCTCCGAGCCAGTTCTTGTCACACCAGATGACGATGATTTTGGGACATCATCGTCATCTGGGACAAGGAACAAACATAAAAGCAAGACAGAGGATTTTGACAACATGTCTATGCAAGAATTGGAAGGATATGCTGTAAACCAAGCTAAGGAGACAACGAACTCCGTGAATAATTGCTTGAAGATAGCTGAGGATATTAGACAGGAAGGTGCTCAGACCCTTGATACCTTGCATAAGCAAGGTGAGCAAATTCATCGTACTCATATGATGGCTGTTGATATGGAACGCGATTTGTCCAAGGTATGGAATATCGTTTTGCACTACTATTTCAAGAGTGTTCGATTAAATTCTATGCACGGATAGTGTATACTTATGTTGTGCCATCAGGACAAGTTACCTATAATAACATGTTGTAACATTTTGGAAAGTAGCTTTATCTTGCTTTTAACTTCACGTTGTAGTACTGTTCTGTTACTATGTGTTGTTTCTTTTACTTCCTTTTCTGGACGAGTTGAGCATCTGTCAGAAATAATCTCTCTATCTCGAGGTAGAGATAACGTCTGTGTACACTCTACCTTCCCCAGACCCTACTTTGTAAGGCTACATTGAATATGTTGTTGTTGTTTAGGCGCAACGAGTTCCTTTTACTTTATATTCTCTACAAGTTCGATTTCTCAATTCAAGATTTTCATAAAAACTTGAGGAATCCAAGTTAAACAACTTGTATCTTGCAACCATTTAAGCTAAGGGTTGTAGCTTAATTTAGTTTGCTCGTTCGATATGTTTATCATTTGGTATAATCGGAAGAAATGGTCAATACTGAACATTTTCTCTGTATTCCAGGGAGAGAAGTTGTTAAACAATCTTGGTGGCATGTTTGCTATGCCTTGGAAGGCAAAGAAGAATCACGAAATTAAAGGGCCTCGAACTTCAAAAGGTTTCGTGTTATCCTCCACATCATGTTCATCCTTCGTCTTTCTGTAATTACAATTGCTTACTAAAAATTCAGCAGTATTAGCTGCATTTTGTACTGATTAAACAACAACAACAACAATATTACCCCAATGCCTCAAAGGCTCCCGCCCATTGCAGGGTAAGGGGGGTCGGATGTACGCAGCCTGACCCCTATGCTTAAAAACATAGCGCGACTGTTTCGGATGACCCATGATGAGCGTCAAAAGTTGCATTGACTAACTGCTACTTCACAATTGAAAGAAGCGCAGACAGTTTATAGAGCCATTTTGCTTTATTCCATCATACCCCAAAGCCAAAAAATAGTGAATTTTTGACTCCATCCGAGATTGATGGAAAGCATTTTATACTGATTGTGACGATATATTAAGTGTCCGACTTTCATCTTCTCTGGCTTTTGTAGATGATACTTATAAAGGGAAAGGTAGTGCAAATGAAAGGGAAAAACTAGGTTTATCGAATGGTAAAAAGGGGAAATCAGCCTCTAGCACACCTCCTCCTGAATCGATGAACGCTATGCAGCAAGTTGAGGTACATTTCGTATATACAGAATTATGCTATATGTCTTCTTCCTATGTTTAAAAACTATGTTTATGTTTAATCAGTACGAGAAGGCGAAGCAAGATGATGCACTTTCGGATTTGAGCAACATATTAGGTGATCTAAAAGGCATGGCTGTTGATATGGGAACTGAACTTGACAGGTAAGTTTCGTCCAACTTAACTAGCATTGCAACATGTTTTTTTCTTGGTTCTTACTCTGTTGTTTGGTTTCATTCTGAATATTTTGAGAAAATGTTAAGGGAAGTGTAGCTCACATTTGGAAAGTCGAGGATGATTTGGTATAAGGTTAATAGGTAGTCGAGCATTTTAGTATTAGTTAGTATATATGTAGTATCTTATTTTCCTAATTTTCACTAGTACCTATTGTATTAGTTGCTTTGTTTATCTATTTTGCTGCCGATTTTTTTTCTTTCTAATATCGTGTTTTTATTACATTTGTTTCGAGATGAAGGTCTATGTACTCTCCACAAAGGTAGGGATAATGTCTGCATATATTCTACAGTTTAAGTTGTGCGGACTCTTCACTTTAAATGTCTCACCTGTATCGGATTCTCCAAAAATACACTACTTTGGAGAATTCGACTCACACTCGTTAATAATTTTAAAGAGCCCGAGCAACATAGTCTACAGTAATTCCCAAATTCCATTTGTAGGATTACGTTGCGTATGTTGTCGATGATGATGATGATGAACATGTGGCTTTGTATTACTATCTATTTTTTTTTTTATCTTGCTACTTTGTTGTCCCTTTTCTTACAAGCTTGCATTGGATACTTCCCTTTTGAGTCGAGGGTCTATCGAAAACTGATTCTCTAACTCATAAGGATAGATATAAGATCACCGTACATACTATCCTCTCCAGATTCTACTTATGAAATTACACTGGGTAAGTTTTTCTTTAACACATGTTATTGGAATATGATAAATGCAGGCAAAACAAAGCTATTGATGATCTTGACAAAGATGTGGAGGAATTAAACTCTCGAGTTAAAGGTGCGAATCGCCGTGCACGTCAAATAGTTGGGAAGTGAAAGAAGAGGACTCTTTATTTTCCTATGTTGCTCGGACTCTTCAAAACTGTTGTTATACTCGTGTTAAATTCTCAAAAATACACTATTTTTAAAGGATTTGACACTCATTCCTATACATTTTTAAAGAGTTTGAGCATCATAGCTTGCTTCAACATCATTTATGAAGCCAATTGAAAGTTTTGTTTGCTTCTTTTTTTACTTTCAATTTTTTGTAACTAAGAGTACATTTTTTTGCTTTCCAAGTTTTACTAGATTGTTTATTTGTTGATTTGTGATAAAATAATCAAATAGGCATTTTCACGATTATTTTACTATTCATCGATTGATTCTGTTATTTTTTATATGTTATAAATTCAGTTTATACGTTATCAATATGTAAATATGCTAAATTGATAGTCGAACCAACAGAATATTTGTTATTGATTAAATGGTCAAATATGTGGAAGTGTATTTGATGATGCTCCAAATTAACAAAAAATGTGTCAGGTAACAATACTATATGTGGCAATTAAATTATCCCAAAGGCATAATATAATAAATTGACCCCTTAATTTGAAGCAAAATTTTTAGTTGGAACTTAAATTTTCAAAGTGTATAAATAGGCACTCCTATTTATCCTTTTTTTATCAAGTAGACTCAACTGTCCAGCAGCCTATGTGTGTGGGATACACTCTCTATGATATGGATTTTATTAGGATACACTCTCTATGATATGAATTTTATGTCCAATCCCATAGTTGGTCATGTCATAAACTTATTCCGTCTATTTATATTTTTTTTTTAAAAAAAATATCACATCATCTAACATTATTCCACCTATTTACATTTAAAGAAAAAGAAAAAGAAACATTTGTGATTGACCGAAATAAATTTATTTTACGAAAAATTTAAATTTTATTACTCCACTTCGGACTCTCATCCCCCCACCCTCCCCCCACCGCCACTCCCGCCCCCACAAAAAAAAAAATTAAAAAATTATTT
>JAABOM020000092.1:6729957-6746603 GCA_011800125.2 Solanum clarkiae
CATCATTACTTGTCCACTATATTATTTTGAGATGTTTAACAATGTTTGTCCACTTTATGAAATCAGAAGATAATTTCATACTAAGTTTGTAGTTTACCCTTATTATTAATTATAGTTATTTTCTTGTTACATTTTTCAAGACATTATATTTATTATATTTGATTTAGTAAAATTATCCTTATAATTTAGTATTTTTTAATCCCTGTGCACAATTCAATAACGAAAAAGTAAAGATGGACGGAAGGAGTACATATTATGAAAATATAATTTGTATCTATGTTTTAATATTTAAAAAATTTAAATAAAGTTTGAGTCTGGTCTCTTACTATTTTTAATAATATTCTACTTAATTTTTATTTTAATTATTTTTATTCGGCCCACGAGTCGGCCCAATCCATATTGTAAAAGCCCCACAAATCAGCAAGCTTATTCAAGCTGAGCTAAAAAAAAAAACAATTTTAAATGGGCTCCAAAAATTGTAGCACAACCCTGCTAAATCACGGGTTAGGTCAGGTTGGCCCAACGAAACTAGATCATATTGACGGATATATATATATATATATATATATCCTTTTAAATTCTAAACTTGTGTACTATTATTTTACAAACTCTTGGCTTTTTTTAATTATATAAATTTTACAATTATGTACTATTATTTTATCCAAACTCTTGACTCTTTTTTTAATTATATAAATTCTATAAATTATGTACTATTATTTTTAAAACTCTTGACTCTTATTTAATTTTATTATTTATATATATATGAAATAAAACTTCTCCACCATATATAAAATAAAATCCCCCCTCTCTTTCTCTTTATATACTCTGTTTCTCTCTCTCTCTCTGTTTCTTTATTTTGACTCAAAATTTCATAAATCGCCATGAAAGCATCACCATTTTCATCTTCTTCAAGTTCAGGAACGGCTTGTAAGTCTATATTTCTTGCTTATTTGATCTTGTGTTCCTTCTCTTCAATGGCTTCAACACAAACCCAAAAATTCCCAATTCCCCATTCTTCTGTTATATGCTATCAACTCCAAAGAATTCGCCATTGTCCGCCATTTCCACCGCCCCCATCGACTCCGTCTTCATCACTGGATGAAATTGACCCAAGATATGGTGTGGAAAAAAGATTAGTCCCTTCTGGTCCCAATCCTCTGCACAACTGAAAAAAACAGAGCATCACCATTTTCATGACAAGAAAGTTCAATTCTTGGTCATTTTTCTCGTCGACGAAGAAGAAGGAGGAGAAGAAGAAGAAAATTGATCCTTTTATGTCATCAGATTAATTTTTAAAATGATTTCTATATACTAAGTGTTAAGTCTTTTTAGTTCTTGTTTTCTTTGTATTCAAGAGAAAATTACTATTTCCTTTTTTGTTTTTAGACCTGTCCAAAAAAAAAAAAAAAAACAGAGTACTGGTCTCTGTAAAAAGCAGGAAAAACAAGTCTGGAAATAGTTATGGTTTTTAATGTAGCGGAGGCTCGAGAATTGATGTGTATTCGAGTCAGATAAGTTAGCTAGTAGTAGTCGATATGCTCAGATTGATGGGGCTCGAGAATTGATGTGTAGTGGAATCAGACAAGTTAGCCAGCAATATTTGATATGTTCATGTTGATGGGGCTCGAGAATTGATGTGTATTCTAGTCTCACAATTTTCATATTGATGGGACTTGAGAATTAATGTGTATTCGAGTCTCACAAGTTTCACATTAATGGGGTTCAAGAATTAATGTGTATTGCAGTTATAAGTTAGCTAGCAATAGTCGATATATTCGTGTTGAGGCTCGAGAATTGATGTGTATTCGAGTCTCACAAGTTGCACGTTGTTGGGGTTCAAGAATTAATATGTATTTGAGTCATATAAGTTAGCTAGTAATAGTCAATATATTCGTGGTGATGGGGTTCGAGAATTGATGTGCATTCGAGTCAGACAAGTTGGCTTGCAATAATGGATATCTTCATGTTTATGGGGCTCGAGAATTGACGTGTATTCAAGTCTCACAAGTTGCACGTTTTGATGGGGTTCAAGAACTAATATGTATTTGAGTCATATAAGTTAGCTAGCAATAGTCGATATATTCATGTTGATGGGGCTCGAGAATTGATGTGTATTCCAGTCAGACAAGTTAGCTAGCAATATTCTATCTTGAGAATTGATGTGTAACTGGTATTCGAACCATACAAGTTAGCTAGCAATAGTCAAGTTGATCATATTAATGGGATTTAGGAATGAATGTGTATTCGAGTCATATAAGTTAGCTAGCAATAATCAATATGCTCAAATTGATGATATTCGAGAATTAATATGTATTTGAGTCATATAAGTAAGATAGCAATAGTCAGTATATTCATATCGATGACATTATTATTGATGTGATCAAATTTGAAGTTATTCAAGAGAAGTCCATGAGTTACATTAAATTTTGAGGTAGTAACTTGTACTAGCTACATTAAATATAGTCATGTAAATATAGTCTCTTCATGACCTGTATAATTCAATTTCAATTTCAATTTCAATTTAATCTTATTTCTAAGTTTTTTTTTCCCTATGATGGATGAATGGTTGTTATTGGTTATTCATTTATTATTATTATGGTTTAGGTGTGGCATAAATTAAAGGAAAAAAAAAACAATATGTATAAAGACATTAATCAATGTCAGTGAAAAATAAGTCATGCAGTGCATGAGATTCCTAGGTATTAAGCATTTATGAAATTGGTTTTCACAAGATACTTTTTTGTCGAATTTATTTATTCATGTATTATTTTAATTAATTTTTATTCACTATAAAAGAATTTTATTTATTTATGTATTATTTTAATTAATTTTTATTCAGTATAAAGTAATATATAAGTTTATTTATGTAAATTTTTAAATACAAATTGAATATCATATTAAGTTTTGTACACGACTAACGCACCTTCTAACTAGCTATCAAACGTCATATTATATATGCGAAAGTTTATATTTTCATAACTCATGTTCAAATCAACTATCAAATGACCTTTAATTGTAATATGAAGAAGTTACATTGATTTAGAAGTGTTTTTAATAGTTTTTTTTTAAATTTTCTTATGTTCGGTTGATCAAATATATTGGAAAATATTTTTTGTAGGAAAGCAAATTTCTTTTAAAAAATAATATTTTAATGAAAGTAGAAAAAACAAGTTCCACATTGTGTCCTCTCCTCCTTTCAATATACTTCATATTCACTCCTATCTCCTGGTCCTTATTTCCGCCACCCTACACTCTCACTTTCTGGTGTATATATCTAAATTATACACAAATATTTTTAAAATAATATTATTTTTATCTATCGAAAGCATACATAAAACAAATAAGAATATTTATTTTTTAAAAAAAATATATATTTTATGAAAAATATTTTCCTCCGTACCAAATGCGCCCATAGTATTAATCAATTTATAGGAAAGCTAACAAGAAAAATTAATAGTCAAACAAGTAACCAATAATTCTAGTTTTGTTTAACGAATATATAAATTGTTTAAAGTGTCGTTGACCCATGGCCATATTTACATGTATCTTTTTCACAAGTAAAAAATAAAATTATTATATGGATCCTTTTTTAAAGTTTAGATTAGGCTACGTACATATTATTTTTTTCGAATTTTATTGAATATATAATTTTTATTATATTCATGACTCATACATATCATGCATGTGCCTGACTCATAGATCATGTATTGTACTCTTACTATAAACTAAACCCGGAGGGAGGTGGAGGGTATAAGCATCTTAAGAAAACATTATAAAGTCTAAAAAAAGAAATAATAATTATAACAATATAAGTTAACACGATAATTGAAACACGATAAATAATATATGATCAAAATTATAAGGATACGACTACTACTATTCCTCGTTTAAATGATATGTAAAATATTAGATAGTGGGCTTTTGTAGTGAAAATATTTGGAGGCTTCTAGTTTCCAAGTGTGTGAAACATTGATATTTCATTTACATGTATTTATTATGATTCGTATGTATCTGAAATATATGGATTCTCGAGCTCATTTGCTTCCTTCCTGTCATGCTCACTTCTCTCCTCATATTTTTGTATTTTAGATGGTGGTAAAAATATATGTATCAAGGTGTATATGACTTGAAATTGGTATGAAATTATTAATTTAATTAATAATAAGACATTAGACAACATATAATTCTTCTATCTCAATTCATATGACTTACGTTCCTTTTTAATCAGTCTAAAAAAAGAATGATATATTTCCACTTTTAAACATAATTTAACTTTATAATACTTATTTTATACTTAATGAAATGATTTTTAGATACACAAAAATCTATAATTCATTTTAGACCACTAGATAAGTCTTTGATTTTTTCTTTCTTTAATTTCGTGTTAAATCAAACTAACTCATATAAATTAGAACAGAAAGAGTAATTATTTTTTAACTATATAAAAATTTAATAAATACAATAAAAATATTTGTATAAGTAGATGGATTTTCATGATTATTTATCTTTTTTGGGTGCTTTTCCATGCTCTAATGATCATAGGAAACATTAGTCATGTGACAGGCAACAACGTTTCACATACTTGGGTTGTTTTTATAACCAAAACTTTTACCACTAACATGTTTTAACTCGTGGTTCTTTCAACTTTGTGCACGAGAGTGGAGCTAGCGTTTCAGTTACGAATTTGATTGAAGTTGAATTGATAATTGTGATTCTAATTTTATATTTATGTTAAAGAGTTCACTAAGGATGTTTGGACATAAAATTACGATTTAAGAAAAAAGCTAGTATTTCAGTTAGGGGTATGCATCGGTTAGTTTGGTTTGGTTTGGTTTTGTATATTATCGGTTTGTCGGTTTACCCGATAAAAATGAGGATGAGAATTTGCATTAATAAAAAATAGATAGAGTACGAAAAATATGTTTACAAACTTGCAAAAGCTATAATTAGTTAATTACAAACTAAAATACTAAAGCGGATAACTGATCACTTAAGTATTATAAAGATTAAAATACGTAAAATATTATTATAATGTTGTATTATTATTAAATTACTAATACTTAATATTTACGAAGGGGTAAAATAGTAAATTATAATCTTATTGGGTTATTGGTTTACCCAATAACCCAATAGTAAAAATCGATATCGAATCGATAACCCAATAATATTTTTTCCAAAATCATTAAAAATCTGATAACCCAATAATAATAAACCAATAACATTTTGATCGGATCAATTTATTGGTTGATTCGATTTTTGCACACCCCTAATTTCAGTATTTATTTTCTAGTTGAAAATGGTATTTAAAAGCTAAGAGTTTGTGTTTGAACATGAACACGAATTGGAATTATTTTTGAATTCTTATGAGTAATTTAATTTAAGTGAAAATAGAAATCTCTTGAATCCCGAAAAAGTTTAAAATAGTCAAAAAATTATATTTGAAATAATGTTTTAATTGTTTTTGGAGGATTGCCAATTATTTTCTTACCAAACTTCATTAGAACTACAACTTTCCTAGAATCTATTGTTTAATTAACTTCGTATTTAAATTTTTATTTAATCTCTTAATTATATATATGAAAAGATGTGTTTGTCTTAAATACTGCTTAATCCTAAAATGAAACCTTTTTGTTTTCAACAACATAAAGCAGGAATTTCAGACCATTAAGGATAAGAGTGAAATTTTCAAAAAAATATAGTATAGTTAAATTAGGTTTCAACTATCTAATTTCATAATATAATAATCTTTTTTATACCTTCAGATTAAATTGGCCAATATTATCAACACATAAATAATAATTCTAATATAGTGAGCTAAAAATGACATTAAATCAACACTTATAAACGTTGAAAAATATTTATATGGTAAAAAAAATTATTTTTGTTTAAGTGTATATAATCAAGTTAAATCGTTTTTATTATTATTTAATATTTTAAGAAATTTTTACTAATTGTATTTTTTTATAGGATCAGTGCAATTTAATTTAGCTACTGTAACAAGTTATTCCTCCTGTTCCGTATTAGTTGATCATTTTTCTTTTTATATGCATATTAAGAAATCATAAATAAGAAGATAATTTTACTAATTCACCCCTTAAATAATTTTACGAACAAATGTAAATACTTTTTTAAAAAATATAGGGAAATTTTAATAAATACTTTCTTAATTTATTAATGTAAACAACTAATAGAAGATAATTATTTTTAATTACTTTAAACTGTCTGCGCTTCTTTCATTTGTGAAGTAGCAGTTAGTCAATGCAACTTTCGACGCTCCTCATGGGTCATCTGGAAACAGTCGCTTTATGTTTTTAAACATAAGGGTTAGGTTGCGTACATCCGACCCCCCTCACCCCGCAATGAGCGGGAGCCTTTTGAGGCATTGGGGTATGTTGTTGTTGATCAAGTAATATAAAATGGAGGGAATATTACACTAATTTTAGATTAACATAATAATTACTACTCTAAAGAATTACCTTTTATTACATGTCAAAATATGGTAGTGTAATAATAAGACAAATTTTATCTTTTTGTTTGAGTCCTCCCAAATTTCAAACTCTTAATATCTCGAAGTAAAAAAAAAAAAATAATTGATTTTTTCCTTAATAGAATCATTTTTTTATTTAGGACAAGCATTTAGTTTTCTAATATTATCCAACTAGGATTTATAGTCCTTAGCCATTACATTTTTTTTTTCTATAAAAACAAATCAACCTACAAATTTTTATTTCATTCTTCTTTTTTTTGTCTCTCAAATTTTTATTGCAAATCTTTTTAAAAAAAATGGATTCAAGAAAAACTAGGTTGTTTTGTTTTGTTTTTATAATTTCATCATGTTTTTTTAATTTGTCTAAATCAGATGAATTAAAAGTTGTGGTGAAAGGTGTTACATCTATAGCCCAAACAGATGATAATTTCATTTGTGCAACTTTAGATTGGTGGCCAGAAAATAAATGTGATTATAATCAATGTCCATGGGGAAAAGCCGGTCTTCTAAATCTGGTAAAAGTGAAAATCTATTTTTATTATTATTTTTTTTGAGTTTTTTAGTCAGAATCTGTCGAAAATAGCATCTTTAGCTCGTAAAAATACAAGGTCTGCAACTACACTAATTATGTTGTTATTTATTGATTGATTTTCGAGTTTTGTAGTCATAATCTATCAAAAATTTCATCTTTACCTAACAAAGGTAGAAGTAAGGTTTGCGACTACACTGATTATGTCGTTGTCATTTATTTATTAATTTTTTTAATATTTATGCAGGACTTGAAAAATAGGATTCTTGTCAATGCTATTAAAGGTTAGTAGTATATACCATAGTTTATTGCTTTAATTTCTTTATTATGTGTGAAAATAATTTTTTTTTTTTAAAAAAGATATGTATAAATATGGGCCAATATAAATTGAAAATATTATTAATTTGATTTTTTGAAAAAGATTTGAGCCTCCAGACCATATGAAACTAGATTTATGTAAAAACAAATAAATAAATAATAATAATAATAATTAAAAAAATAAATATTAGATCTGAACCTCTAATTTTAAGAATTTCATCAATTTTAAATTTTGAATCTAGCTCTTTATAAGAATTTTAAAATATTAAATATAATACTAATATTTTATTTTAAAGTAGAGTTTTAATTATGAAAATTTGTCTTTTACTTTAGATTTTTTCATAGTTTTCATGCCCAAATTTGTTTTTATTCTCTAGAAAAAATAACATTTCTTGGTAGAAAAATATGTTATATTTGCAGTTCCTTTTTTGACTTCTAAATAATATTTTATTATATTAATTATTATTATTTTGCAGCATTTAAGCCACTAAGAATCAGAATTGGAGGTTCATTGCAAGATCAATTATACTATAAAGTTGGAAAATACCCCCCAAAATGCTCAAATTTTGAGAAAAAATCTGATGGACTTTTTGGATTTGGTGATGGATGTCTCCACATGAATAGATGGGATGAATTGAATGATATGTTCAACAAAACAGGGTAAGCTCACTAAATTTTTTTGACCCCTTACAAAATATTCCGTGTTTACGCAGAGTTCACAATCTTAATATCACTATGATATATCAAGTACGATATTATTTATGCGGGATTTTATGTTTAAAGTTATATTTGTTACAAACTATTTTGCGTTCTCGCAGAGTTATGTGACCTGTGACCTATATTTTTGGCCATATTCTAATTTGTTTGATTCAAGAACTAGTTATGCATGAATTATTTAGGCCAGCAACACTATGGTGTGATGGTAACATTATAATGTATTAAGTACGATATTATTTATGCAAGATTTTATGTTTGAGATTATATTTTTTACAAAATATTCTGTGTTCTGGCAGAGTTTGCGATCTCAACAAGTGTAATATGATCTCACTTATATTTTTTGTTATATTCTAATTTGTTCGATTCAAGAATTAGTTATGCATAAATTATTTATGTGGCAGTAATACTATGATGTGATAGTAACGCTATGATGTATCATGTGCGACTGTGGTATTTTATGTTTGAGATTATATTGGTTACAAAATGTTTCTTGTTAATGTGACCTGTGACCTATATTTTTGCCATATTCCGTTCAAGAATTAGTTATGCATGAATTATTTATGATAATAACATTATGGTGTATCAAGTACGCATACAATATATAATTTCTTTTTAAAGTTCCTAAACCTAAGTTAATAATATTTTCAATTATTTTTTTTTTGTGGAATTTATGCAGGGCTGCAATAACATTTTCATTAAATGCTTTAATTGGAAGAATACCATCAGATCATAATAATACTTCTCTTTGGGTTGGAGATTGGAATCAATTCAATGCAAAATCATTGATGCAATACACTATCAAAAAGGGATACAAAATTGACTCATATGAACTAGGTATACACAAATTTTGTCGCTAAACAGTAAAATTCGTTAATTCTTTTTTCACAAAAAAAAAATAATAATAAATACCAACATTAATTTATTTATTTTTTTGTTAGGTAATGAGCTTTGTGGAAGTGGAGTTGCTGCAAAAGTAACAGCTAGACAATATGGCTATGATGTCAAGAAATTAAAAAAACTTGTCTTACAAATGTATCCTAACTCTGCTACTAGACCAAAAATCTTAGCCCCTGCTGGATTTTATGACCAAAAATGGTTCCAAGAATTCCTTCAAACAACCGGTCCGGGCGTCGTCGATGGATTGACACATCATATCTACAATCTTGGAGCAGGTATGTGTGTATATGTGTGTATATATATGTATAAAAATGCCTTATGTTGTTACGTTTCGAGGCAGATTCAGGATTTAAGCTCGGTGTAATGTATTGCAGGTGTTGATCCAACTTTGATTGACAAACTTCAGGATCCATTTTACCTAAGTCAAATAGCTCAGACATTCAAGAATGTTGAAAGTGATGCTAAGTTGTTTTCACCATCATCTGGACCTTGGGTTGGTGAGGCTGGTGGAGCTTATAACAGTGGCGGCAAGACCACTTCACACACCTTCGTCAACGGTTTCTGGTAACTCTTCATATCGAGTCTGATAACAACGTAAAACAAGTCGTTAGACAGAATGTCTTTATGTTAGTATTGGTGGTTTCGTAGGTACTTGGATCAGTTGGGAATGACATCAACTTTCAACCATAAGGTATACTGTAGACAATCTTTGATAGGAGGAAACTATGGTCTTCTCAACACGACGACTTTCATCCCGAATCCAGATTACTACGGGTACTTAAAACACGATCCTCGTGGTCTTAGATGTCCTTATTTCATGCTAAAGTTTAGGTATGTTACAAGTTTTTTATGATGTTTGCAGTGCTCTTCTATGGCATAAGCTTATGGGAAGGAATGTCCTTTCTATTTCTCATGAAGGCTCTCCCTACATCCGCACTTACGCACATTGCTCAAAGACAAGTGTAAGTTCCAACAACACTATCAAAGATTTCAACTTCACTATGATCTTTATCAGGGTAAAAGCCTCTCTACCTCGACGAGGTAGGGGTAAGGTCTATGTACACTCTACCCTCATCAGACAGCTACACTGAGTTAGTTCATGTTGTTGTATGATGTTTAAGGTCGTCTGTAAGTTACAACAGCACTATCAAAGATTTCAACTGTACTATGATCTTTATCAGGGTAAAAGCCTCTCTACCTCGACGAGGTAGGGGCAAGGTCTACTTACACACTACCCTCACCAGACACCTACCCCGAGGATGTTGTTGTTGTTGTATGATGTTTAATGTTGTCTGAAAAATCGTTGTTTTTGTCTTTCAGGGCATTACGGTACTACTAATTAACATGGATAAGTCAACTACCTTTGATGTGTCTGTGGTGAACAATTTGAATCTATACCCTAACAGTGTCGAGACTATGAGTATATATCCTGAGAGTGTTGAGCCCATACATCAGAGAGAAGAGTACCATTTGACTCCGAAAGACGGCAACATTCAGAGTGATGTCTTGTTGCTAAATGGAACTCCATTGAAGCTCACTCCCTCATTGGACATCCCAGAAATGAATCCTCAGCTCGTTGATCCAACGTTGCCCATCACCGTTGCTCCTCAATCTATCGTCTTTGCTACCATAAGAGGGTTCCAGGCACCTGCTTGTGCATAGAGAATTCACAAAGTTCAGTTCTTTAGTTTAGTTTTTAAATTAGGATAAATATATTAAGTCCTTATCAGCATGTTTAGAGAAAAGTTTCAGATTAAACTAAAGTTTATTTTGTAGATTTAATAAAGTTGCTTTATAATACAATTGTCAGTTTTCCTTTCTTGAATTCTTCTATTGGTTTCTGAAAGAACTCAAGATTCTACTTTTTCAGCTTTCTGGATATACCTAATGTATCACCAACTTTGACAGTTAAGGTGTGTTTTGATAAATAGTTGGTAATAGTTCAGGTATGAAACTCGGAAAATCGCGATACTTCCATTAATTCTAATGAAAGGAATTTGAATCTCTTCAAGAAAAAGCAAAACATTTAGCACAAGAAAAGAATGTTTCAAGATCCAAAACCAAGCCTTACATGCAAAGATACCTTAACTTAGTCCTTAAAATTCCTTCAAAAGCAGCAAAGCTTTTATACCTGTCGAAAAAGCTCTTGTACTTGTTCGAATAAAGTTTCATATTTTTATCTGATCTTTAAAATAGTGTCAATATAAGGCTCCATAACACAACAGAAGAATGGACATGCTAAAGCAAATGAGGTAAACATAAACCATCAACTTCAAATTCTAGCACTTCTTTCGTCGTGTTGCAATTAACACAACTGTTCTAGGGCAAGATTTTACGGTAAAGGAGAAGAAGAGAAAGGAGGCAGCAGTACAAGAGACAGAACAATACCACCACAGAGAACTCAACCTTTTAAAGGTAGTAAGTAACTCAGACTCGAAAGCTAAAGCGTACCAAATTCTAAATGTTTGGTTTTTGTTTTGGCAGACACAAAAAGAATACCTAGCTGGTTGCACAGACAGTTTATAAGGACAATGAGTCGTGATTATGATTCCAGTGACAGTGTTGACTATCCAGCTGCGGTGGCTGCAGCTGCATTGGCTGTAACATCAATCGAAGAAAAGAGTGATTATGACCACAGGACACATAGTGGAGGTGATAAAACTTGGACAAAGATCAAAAGTAAAGCAGAAGATATTGTCAAGAAACCTGAAAAGCTCTCAGGTAGAAAGAAATTTGCAATGTTTCTTCGTCTTTATTAGCTTTACTTCGTAAGATAAGTTCTTAAGAATCATAGTATGCTTTCTTCTAAATTTAAAATGGATAGACGAGTATCTGCTGTAGATGGAATAAGGATTAGAGGACATGACTACGAACCATGATGTCAGGGGTTTGACTCCCTCCTCTCCTACACCCCGTCCAAAAAGAAAAATACCTTACATATCATCCTGACATCTTTCCGATTTTCATCTTAACATTGACTTGTAACAGATGAAGCATCAAGACCAAGTTCAAAATTTCCAGATAAAAGTGTTCCAATAAGGCCAGCAACAATCAATCCAGAGCCAGTTGAATCTGCGCCATCTCTTAAGAAGAAATCAACTTTTGAAGATAGTAGCAAACCTGAAAGTGAAGTCGTTGAAAAGGCCAAAAAAGCTCCATCCATTAAGAAGACGCCAACGTTTGGAGATAGCAAATCTGAAAGTGATGTTGCTGAAAAGGCCAAAAGAGCTCCATCTATGAAGAAAAGATCTACATTTCCAGACCAAAGCATTGATACCAGAACTCCCAAAGCTCCTGAGGTTCCTGTGTCCGCTCCTGTTGTTCAGCCAACTAGACAATCATCATCGCAACCAGGCATGGCTAAAGCACCACATACAATGAAACCTGGAAATGGAAATTCTGATGCAGATATTTGGGAGAAAGAACAAATGGAGAAGATCAATGAAAGGTACCATGCTAAACTGATTGACATCACAATAGAAAACATTCACTTAATACCTTTTTCTCCAAAAAGGACAATGAAAGTGATATACCTGCATATTGACAATTACATTTCATTGTTCTATTATATGAACTACTTGAACCCCTTCTTACTAAGAAGAGAAGTTTCAGGTACAAGAAGCTCATAAAAGAAATTGTGGAATGGGAGACTAAGAAGAAAAAGAAAGCAAAACGCGACTTGGAGAAAGTTGAGGTTGATTCTATCTTAAAAATTTCTTATAGTTGATCCTCTGGAATTCATTTATTCACAGCTACACACTGAATGAAATTACAGGCTGAACTATTATCAAATGAAAAAATGAAATTACAGGCTGAATTAGACAGGCGTAGAGCAAAAGCCAGGAAACATTATTATGATGAGGTTGGAAGAATTGACAGCATTGCAGGAGAAGCCAAAGAACAAGCAGATCAACATCGAAAAAACGAAGAGTTAAAGGTGATGGAGAAGGCATATAAGATCAGAACAACTGGGAAAATGCCATCAACATGTTCATGCTTTTAAATAAGTACCAAATATAAGAAAACTGTAAAAATTGTAAATATACTGAGGCACAATACGTGCCGTATATAAGCTTTCATAAGATCATCACAAATCAATGGTGATGTCAAGTTGTAATCCATCAGAGGAAAACAAATCTATTTCAATACAGTTACAGCAGAAAGAGCAACCCTGGGATAATCATTCATCCATTAACAACAGAAGATATAAACTTTAGAGGAAAATTAATATTAACTTCCACGAAAACCAACAAATATTTACACCATCTCTTGATATGAAAACTAAGAACAAACTGATGAGACATTGTTTTTACTAGTGCAAACAGTACTATGTATTACATCCTCAAAACTCCGAGAAATAATTCTCAAACAAATTGAACAGGAACACGTCAAGCAGTGATCTCTCTCACCAGCCAATCTAGTGCAGGATAAGCAAAGTATATAACTAGCATAGATGGTAGTCCAAAGAGAATTGTGATCACCAGGTATAGAATCAAGATGCCCACACTGGAAGGTATCACAAACAGAACAACCACAAGAAGCACAACAACCAATGGAAGTTTGGATGTCAACCGGAAAAAGAAATCAATGGACTTCTGAAGAGAAAACTGGGCCCTTTGCATTGTAGGGGTATCATTTGTATTGCTAGGACCACTAGTGCCAGACCCTGAAGGGCCTACACGATGAGCTCTCCTGCAGTTCATGACAGAACTCGGGTTCCCGGTGATTGAAGTACAAGGGGAGGAGCACATTAGTTGATCCTTGTATATGGTAGATGGAGACTTCGTCCTGTCACCATTTCTGCTCTCCACCATCCACAGGAGGAAGAAGTTCTTACTAGGAAACTTGAGATTTCCCTGGTAAAACAATCGAAATGTCAACAAATTACACCATGGGCAGGAAACGAACAATGGAATCCGGACTTCGTGAGTGGATATCTTCATGGAAGCTGACTTAAGTCCCAACAGACAATTCTTACAAAGAGAGTGACCACACCACAATACATAGGGAACATTCTCAACTATGTTAAATGATTCCCAACATATTGGGCATTCTAGTCCTTCCTCAGTGCTGTCATCAGAGCAGATATCATCATCGTCTGAGTATTCATGATAAGTTTGACTTGGCGTAGCAGAATCCTTCTTTTGACCAAAGCTTGTGATGACATTTGAAATGGATTTCCACATAGCACAGAGAAACTGGTACAATCAAGGATCTGACAGGAAAATCTTGTTCAATTTGAAGCACCTCTTTTGAACCTGAAATATAGAGTTAAAAAAATGTGGAATTTATCAGCCATCTCTAAGCAAACAATTATGAGAAAAAGAAGTGCTGATGTTTACATGCCTCATAAGCTGCAATCACAGCCCTCTTCTAAAATACTTTTCATCGGAAAATAACGAATAGCTCCATTTCACTGTTCCTGCTTCATATCATTATGTATCAGCAAAAAGGATTTTTTTTTAATATTCTGTAAATCTCTAGAAAAATAAAAATTATCTAGTTCCCCTTCTCATCCAAAAATAAAACCTGAACTGGATATTATTTTCCGTTTGAACCAACCCTTTTGAAGGGGTACGACCAGATGCTATATTGAGCAGAAAGGGGGATTTTTAGAAGGCTGCCACACTTTTGAAGCTAAATCATACTTTCTATATGCTGATAAAAAGGACGTAATTATAAGACAGAAGAAAAACTTTGTGATCTCTAGACTCTTGCCTATATGAGGGAGTTGCATGAAAGTTTTCTGACCTATGTGCTACCAAATATAGAGTTATGCAAATTAGTCTACATACTTAATAACAAAACTATCATGACAGCTTCCAGGCACAACCACACCCAAGAGCACAGTAGCTAACCCAACTCTATGTCAACTTACAACTCCATGAGGATACTAGGAATTTCAGTAAAAGGAGCAGTTAAGTTCCTCGTCTATTTGGTTTCTGTGTTCCTGTCATTTCAATGATCAATAGTTCCTTCCTTAAGACAACATACGGGTTCTCTAAAACTAGTTCTGTGAATCTCTAACCAACTGAAAAAGGTCTTCAGAAACACTGAAATCCTAAGGTAAGTTTAACAAGAACAGCTAACCTTAGTCTTTTTTTTATGACAAGGGGCACACTTTTAGCCGCTACCCCTTGAGTGCGCACAGGGTAAACCCCCACTCCTTTACAACAGCTCGCAAACCACACAGGAGAGGTAACCCGCACTAGGCAAGCCCGGTGCGACAAGCTCGACCCAGAAGGCAAACCCCTCGCTTTCGCTGGCAAGGAGTTTCGAACCTGAGACCTCCACCATGAAAGTCCCAAGCCCAAACCATTGGGCCACCCCGAAAGGTCCGACAACTAGCCTTGGTCTTAGTGACTTGGTGTCATCTATTCTTTGTTTCCAATGTGTTTCCCTTTTAGCTAGATCTACATGGATAAGGAATTATAATTCTTTGAAACAACTTTTCTACCTACTTGAGATTAAGGCCTCGTATGTTTCAAGAGGTGAATCTAAATGCACATCTAAATATTAAGATGTATCAAGATCTGAACACTGAACAATTAAGATTGTTTGTCTTCTTAAGATCAAAATGGGTACAATTAGAAGTATCATTAAATACAAAATTTAAATATATAGTACTTAAATATTATATCAATAATTTATTTGAGAAGATATTAATATAACATAATAAGATCACTAAATTAATGGTATACTCGTCCATTGAATTCTTTACCATATAGAAAAACGTGTCTTCTTCGGATGAATATGAGGAAGACATTAGACAAGGAGAGTCCAAAGAAGGTATACGATTTGATGCTGTGTTGTTTTCCAAAAGAGAACAGATAGTGGTAAAAGAGGTTGCAGAAAAAATCAGCTTTACAGGTTTGTGGAGGAAGACGACAGATTTACTTTAGGCGCTCAATGTAGAGCTTAATAATAAACAAATGTGTGTTAGTTAAGGTCTAAATGCTTTTAAAACTACTCACGGATCTGACCGAATCAGACCAAATCAGACTGAATAAGACCAAATAAGTGGCTAAATATTACTAATAAAAACAAATTCACGTAATGGGCTAAAATCTGAACAATTCAGATTCGGACCGCCATTAATTGCAAGAAAATGAGGCCTAAGTCTATGTTGTCCTCTTTTTTTCATATAACAGAAAAATCTCCGAGGGTAATTTGGTACATGGTTGGGCACTCGGTGGAATAAGCCAACCTCTACCTTTTCCCCTTAAACACCAGGTTCTTGTAAGTCTATCTTGTCCTCTTTTAGAAGCTTCATGCATCACGTCGAAGACATAATAAAATAAATATAAAAGTGTGCTCTCACTAACAACTTAAGCTTTAGGTGAGATTGTCAAACATAATTAAGCAAATAAAAGAGTGCTCTCTTTAACAACTCAAGCTTTTAGATGACATGGTCACACACTTCAACACATCATATTAAACAAATATGTCGGTGCATTTGGGGACCAAAATAGCAAGTTCTAATTTCACCAATTGTTGCAATAAATTATGGAACTCAATCGGATATGTATATATCAATATACTCCTCGGATATGTAATTGGAATGTATACTTCATTACAAGATTATGCTTGGAGAACAGACAATACTCAAAGGGAGATATCGCAACACTAAAGATTCAGCTCTAGGGTACTCCTTCAATCAGTCCAGTCTAGAACAAACACTCCTAAAGGGGGGGGAGG
>JAABOM020000092.1:6762627-6784830 GCA_011800125.2 Solanum clarkiae
CAATTTGATTCACGCACGACTTTTGTATAATCGCACACAACGTTTGTAAAAATCGCGTGAATCATACAAAACCAAATCTATTAAGAGTATTATAAAATTTTCAAATTAAATTCCTTTTAAAAACAAAATTAATATATTTTCACAAAATGAAAAAGAGAATTGTATCACATCAATTTTAGGATCTTATGTTTGTCCTATTGCTTTTCCTTTTTAAAAATTTTTGAGGCAATGTGTAGCACTATAAATATCAATTTTGCTAAATGACATTTGGAAACAACTTGCTAAAGTAGAGTCATAAGTCACCCCTTCAATACAAAAAGGATGTGGCCCTTACCCAATGGAGGACAAATTTATATATAAAATAAGCTATGTTTGATTTAGGGCCACGTATAGATTGGTTCGATTTGGTTATGAAGTACATCGGATTGGCTTATTGCTTATTGATTTTTAAATATTCTAAATCGTTATAGAATCATTAAAATTTTGACTTATTGGTGATTGGTTTGTTGGTTATTGATTGTTATCGGTTTAACCGTTAATATTTGGCACAATTTTTTTTTTATTAAAAATTACTTAGAAACAAGATGACAAATCAAATAAACTATGCATATGAGTTGACATAATACATCTTGCTCATAATTAAGCAAACAATACTATCACATTGTAAAATAATTAATAAGAGTATGAGACATCAGAAATAAAAGTGTGAATTGAACTCTAAGACAAGAACTTTATATACAAAATGATATAAATATAATTATTTAATTTACTATCTGATTATCGGTTAACCGTTAAGGAAAAAATTCTTAAATCGTTAAGAACCGACAACTCGACTATAGAAAAAATTAAAACCGTTATCAAAGCTGCTAGATCAATAAGTCAAATACTCATTATCAAAAAATCAATAACTCTTTTTTGGTTTGATTTTGAACAACTCTAGTTTGAATTATAATTGTTATTAATAGTTATTATTTTTATAATTACGATTTACAATAATAATTTGAGAGAGAAAAGAAGTGTGTGAGATTAAAAGAGTAGGGAAAAGAAGAAGCGAGATCTTGAGAAAAAGCAAAAATTACATATAGAATGTCTTCGACTAATACAAATTGTATCAATAAATACAGGCAGATACAAATTGTGTTTGACACATACATATTGTTAGAGAGAGGACAAAAGAAGAGATGCTAAATACAACTTGTATTTGATGACTACAATTTGATATATTAATTATGGATTATCATGTTAATCACTAATTACACCTTAAAAAAATTCAAAATGCAAAATTCTCTTATTAAATTGAGATCAATTTTACCTTTTTAATTCTATACTAGATTATTAATTAATTACTATGTTTTTCACAAATATGACAACATTGTACTCTCCTTGTGTTGATAGAATGACCTCATTGTTTTATTCATTTTCTTTTATGGAATGACCACAATGTGATGTTCCAATTTGTTCACCAAAAAACACTATAAAAAAGGCCATACCACATGTTGATGAATTCAAATTATTATGAATGATGATGAACAATGGTGAATCCTAGAGGAGTGTGCATGGGAACACAGGGGCATTTTGGTCTTTTTCAAATTTTTGGATCCAAAATATACTTGTGTTCCCAGGTCACCCCTTTGGGGTCACCTTGTTTTTTTTAGATGTATCAAAATAATTATAGATCGTAAGATCTTTACTTTTTTTTTTTTACTATTGTCTTCGAATGCTACTTTGTATGAGGTATTAGTAAGGTCTGCGTATATTTTACACTTCTCATATTCTACTTGTGAAATTTCATTAGATATGTTATTGTTGTTGTCGTCTTCTTCTACTCTATTGAGGTAATTTTTTAGATGAAAAAATCATTGAGCCGTATTTTTTAAAAAAAAAATCATTGAATGGATATTTTTGTCAATTTTTTTCAAGTTTTTTTTTTTGTGACATAATGACCCTGTTAGCTCATTGTTTGGTATTCATATTCGATCTAATCAAATTTAAATTTGTGTATTGCAGGATATATTTTTGCAGGCGACACTCCTAACAAAATTGTTTCTACTGTCAATGACTCATATTTGAGATTTTTATGAAGGATGGAAAAATCTGAATCATCCTTATCTCACAACAATTCATATTAGTTTTTTTTCAAAGATAGTGTTTTCAAAAGTATTTAATGGATATTTAGGATTTTATGTATTCAAGCTTATTTGTTTTTCTTTTCTTTGGGATGTTGATTTTATGTTTGTTTCATTTGAAAAATTAAATTAATGTAGAAAATATTTATTTTTTGCCTTATGATTAAATCTCATCAACATGTCTGTAAGTATTTAAATTTTATTGAATTTGAATTCATAAACTAATTTGGACTACATTAAATGCATCATCATGACAATATCTAAATAGATGTTATCCCTAAATTCATAAAAGACTTCTAATTATATATTTTAATTTATTTTGTTTTGAATATGTCTCGTAAGAGATACCGTAAATATAAAATTTTCAAAATATAAGAATGTAAACGTTTAATTTTAAAATATAAAAGCATGTATATGAAACTAAGTCATATTATAGAATGTTTAAAGTCCAATTAATCCATATTATAATTTATTAATTATTGTGATTGCATTATTAGATGACTCTAATCAATGATCTCTATTTAATTTTTCTCCAAGAATATCAAGAAAGCGGAAAATAAATTATATAATTCTTGAAAAGGACCTTAAATAAGTGTTGCCAAGGCCAGTCACAACAAGTGGCACTTCTAAATATAAAAAGAGACGGGGCTCAGAGTCTATTGAAAATATAATTAATAAATAAAAAAGTTTTCTATTTCATAAATATTGGATTCAAAAACCCGATTAAGAACGAATTGATGAGTCATGATTAAGTATCTTGTGTATTTGTAATTTGAAATCATTCAGAAATGTCAATCATAAAAGAACGTCTCAATCATTTTTTTGATGATATCTTTTTTGCATGATTCCATTCAATAATTAATATATTTTGATTTTTTTAATATAGATCAATTGATTAAATATCAATAGTATATACATAAAGTCCAATTATAACTTTTTTCAAATTAGAATTTGGAGGTGGAGCACATGACAATGACAAAAGAACCATGAGTCCATGATCTACAATTTGGAACAAGTAATGAAAGATGAGTCACTAAGCAAAACAAATCAAGAAGAAAGGAAAAAGAAAAGGAAAAGCCATCAAGATTGGGTGATTGACTAAAGGTGTCTAAAATCGAACTGTAATCGATTAGTCAATTATAAAATTAATTTATTAATTTATTAGTATTGAGTTATTAAATAATTAGTTAGAGAATGGATTAAAATCTTATAATTAATTGCTTATTGGTGTGGGGTGGATACTCCTATTTTCTTATAGAGTAAATTGTTAACCCGTTAAAATAATTATACCTATATTTTTATTCTAGGTATATTAGCCTCATTTAATATTTTATCATAATATATAAAAATAATTGTGTATTTACTTTTCTATAGTCATAACATATGTATATATTGCATTAAAGAATGCCGAGCAAGTGAACAAAGTATTATACTTAAAAAACAGATAAAATAATAGAGAAACCCATTTATTCTGCTGATTTTCATTCTAATTTCTATCACTCTAAACTCTCAAGTCTAACTTATGTCTCTTCGTCTTTGTCTCTGATATTTTTTCTTTCACTACAAATTGGCTCTTTGTACTAGATAATGAAAAGATTTTTTTTTTTTGTAAAATATAATTATGTGTTCATTGAAAAAAAGATATCATAATAATTAGTGAGTTAGCGTATGATAACCATCCAATAATTGATAATCCGTTATCGAATCAATCGATATTTATAAATTGGTTAGTGACTAATTAGTAAATTTAAAAATCGATATATGATAGGTAGAGATAATTTCAGATCTATTCAATAATACTCCTAATAATAATAAAAAATAGCATTTTCTTTTTATTTATATTTTGTACTGTAATTTCTTTCTTGACTTGCAAGCAGGAGTCTAAATTCCCATATTACCCTCCATTTCATCTCAAAACTACACAATCACTAAATTCACCGTCGCGAGCTAAAACCCTACTGACGATCGACTGTCTGTACAAATTCCGGCGAAAATGGAATCGGAAAAACCGTCAGCTCAAATCAAAGAGAAAGATTTGTTCAACGCTGCTGAATCTGGTGATGCTTCGCTCTTCAAATCACTTCCCGAAGAACAGCTTCTCAAATTCCTCTCTCTCCGTAATGAAGATGCCCGTTCTCTCCTTCACGTTGCCGTCTCTTGTGGACAGACTGAGGTACTTCAACTTCCACTTCCACATCAATATCAGCAAAATAATGGGATTAAACGTTTTTTTAAGGGCTTCCGAACCTCCTTTGCCGAAACATTATACTATATATGCAATGTCAAAATTATCTATTCGGTGTATATATACTAGATGTTGAATCTCCTTGATTTCTTAGTTTTGAATCCCTTTGTGAAAATACTGGTTCCGCTACAGGTCTTGTGCCAAAAAAGAAATTGGCGGAGCTCAGTGTGCGAGAATTAGTTTTAATGCATTTCACTGAAATGAGGACTCTCCTAGTTTCAACATGTTTGATGTTTTTCCATGTCGTTTCAAACTTAGTGAACTTTAACCAATATTTTGAAAATGCATCTTTACAACAATAACATTCAGAGTGTGATCCCACAAGTGCGGTTTGGGAAGGGTTGGGATAGAATGTATGCATACCTTAGCCTTTGTGGGGGTTAGAGAGGTTGTTTCTGCTAGACCCTGGCTTAGAAGAAGTGTTAGTAAAGTAGGATTGAAAGGAAAATAATGACAACAAAGTAGCGAGATAAACAAAGCAAATGAAGCAGCTTGTAGTTTTAAAAGGGTACGATTGAACTGCATCTTTATTCTCTAAATAATGGTGGCAGTCCGTGAGTGTGCGCATGCTAAAATTAATCCTGTTGTTTAAAAATGCATCATATTCTATGTTTTTCGGACTCTTCAAAAATGTCATTGCACCTGTGTCGGATCCTCCAAAGGCAGACTCTTCAAAAAATGTTGCAGGGTACATGTCAGATCCTTCTAAAATAGTGTATTTTTGGAGGATCCGACGCGGGTGCAATGGCATTTTTGAATAGCCTGAGCAACATAGATCATATTACTAAGTTGATACCGAGAATTATAACTTATTGTACTTTTGTGTAGTAAAAGATAAAATTATTCTAACCATATTAGTTATGGAAGTTCGTCTAATCGACTTTTAATAACAGGAGAAGTGTTAAAAATATATTTGGTTAAAATGGGGGGCTGATATAAATCACATCTTTTCAACATTTGACAAATCATAGTAGAAGAATTTTTATGTTTAATTCTCCAAGTATAAATGGAGTCGAACAAATTGGGGAGGGAGAGAGAAAGTAAAGTGTACAAATTTTATCTAATTCCTGAATGTGATGTTTACAATATGGAATATCAGGGTTGATGTAATAGCTTTGTGAAATTTGGGTTTTGGTGATGGCATTTAGGTGGTGAAGATTCTTGCAGCTGCTGATCCATCGGTGAGTGGTATAAATAGTGGCGATGAAGAAGGTTGGGTGCCATTGCACTCTGGAGCAAGCAGTGGTAATATGGAAATGGTGGAGATTTTGCTTAGCAGAGGTGAGTAGTATAACAATCTGCTGTGTTGTACTAAGCTGAACACTTTATCTATGTCATATGAAGATTTTCTCTTTTCAAATTTGATGAAAAAGATTATATTTTTACAAAACTGGAAGTGATATGTCAAAATAATAATAACGGATCTGAAAGTTTTCTATGCATCTAAGAGAACGGATTTCTATAGAACTATCAGCCGTTTGGAATTTAATTAATTTATGTGCAGTAATTCCATTGACTTGTGGATATTAAGGAGTAGAAGAAATTGAATTTATGTGCTAAATGCAGATGGAGCATTATTGAATTTGTCGAGTGTTAACTTGTATAGAAATCTTTTGCATATTGCCTACCTGATATCACATGGGTCAGCCATATAGTAAAATCAAATGATTTACAGCAGCAACTGAATCGAAATAATTTGTGCTTTTGTGCCCAAATATCTACCCATTCTCGGTTTCACTATTTCTCCAATATCCAGATACAATTCCTATTCTCACAAAATATATTGGATTGAGGTTTTGTTAAGATGAAACAGGCTTATCCTTATACCAGGAATATTTTTTTGTTACTTTAATCTCGTGTATCCTATAAGGACTGTTGGTGCCCACAGGAGTGACCTGTCGAAGTGTACCTACTTTTGTTAGCATTGTAAAGACAGTTCGATGAATTCAGTTAACTTATATTTTAATGGTTGAGCCATGAATTTGTGATAGTAAATGTGAATATATTTGTAAATAGGTGCTGATGTAAATCTGAAAAATGATGGCGGCCGCACTGCACTTCACTATGCTGCTAGCAAGGGTCACGTGAAAATAGCTGAACTTTTGATTTCACATGGTGCTAAGATCAATGCAAAAGACAAGGCTTGTAATCTTATGCTTTGAACTACTCATCTCCTTGAAAAGCTTATTATGGTTAAAATTATCTTTGAAAGTTAGGGTGTTCATAACTTCTTGCTGTTGGTTTTATTAACATGTGATATAGGTAGGATGCACCCCATTGCATCGTGCAGCTAGCACGGGGAACTCTGAGCTGTGTGAACTATTAATTGAGGAAGGCACTGAAGTTGATGAAGTTGACAAAGCAGGGGAAACGCCGTTGATGACTGCTGTTGTATGCGGCAATAAAGAGGTAATTATGCAGAAGTTATTTCCTTTACAGGGGTTAAATGTCTTAAATTTTGTTCATGAGCTATATAGATAAGAAGGGTCATAAATATCTGACAGGTGAACAGTTCAGAGATTTCTTTCCCTTTTCAAGTCATTAAACCTTTTCATTTGGTATGAGGAAGGATCCTGCATCATATGCGTCTCCTTTCTAGTTATTCTACTACTTCCGCCCATTTCTTCATTTTGGAATGAAATAACAATTCTATCTTTTTGCTCTCCTCCTTTGTTATGCCTGAGTTCAAACCACTGAAACCAACTTATATTTAAAAAAAGTTTTCCCTCATAAACTCTGTCTGGAACTCTGGGTTATTAACCTATGGAGTATTCCTATGAAAAGCTCACCCGAAAAGGAAGTCATCCAATTTATTGATGCTACCTTTAGTTACATGGGAATGGAATCTCAGAAGGTGGATGCTAATGATGCCTTCGATATACATGCTACTTTTAGTTAGGTGAAGCTTTGATTCATTTTGTATTACCAATATGCAAACACGAAAAGATGCACCGCAGGTTGTGACCTGTTTGGTCGATGAAGTGGAAATGCCCTGGTAGACCATGTTTCTTTCCATTACTTCTGTTTGATTCATAATATTGTGCTTGTGGTTATTGCAAAAAACTTTTTATTTGTAGAGAACTACATTACGGGACAAACAGTAACAACGCATTGTGATTACATTTACTTGACAGGTAGCTTTGCTCCTCATAAGACATGGAGCAGATGTTGACATTGAGGACAAGGAAGGATACACTGTGCTTGGTCGAGCTTCTAATGATCTTCGTCCAGTATTAGTGGATGCTGCAAAGATGATGCTCGAAGGATAAATTCCATGACCTTATAGTAGCCTATCAGAAAACGCAAGCCACCTCTGTAAATGTTCGACATGAGGCATGCTTAGCTAGATGCAGACGGATGAATATCTTTTGAAATTCTTCAACAGAAATCTAAATGTTGTTCTGACTAATGTTCTCAACTAACTATAACAGAAATGTCCACTGATTGTTTTCATTCCATCCTCCTTTTTGCTATAGATTTGAACATACACATCTAAATTTGTTGAGTTTTTCAAAAAACTTGATAAAGAAAGATTAATTTTTGAAGGTTTTGGTTGAACTTATCCATTGAAACTTGTTAGGGTTGGTATTAGAATGTAAGATACAAAATTTGGATCAAATTTAAAGTTAAAAATGTGTTGGTGAAATTTCATAGAAATTTATGATGGTCCACTAGATATTTTTTGTACTAAACTCTTTGTGATCCTCCTTTAGTTATGATATAAAGGTCTTTGGTTGGGTTGTTAATATATAAACATGATCGAAATGAACCAAGGTAACGAGAAAATGATCAAAATAGTCCTTAAAGTATGGTTTTAAGTTCCGCTTGGTCTTTAGTAGATAAACATGATCGAAATGGTCTTTAGTGTAACCACCTTGATCATGTGGCCTAATTATATAAATCTCCCTAAAAGAATAACCCTATTCTCGAGCTTACAGTTACTTTAGTTTCAGATAGATCCTCGACCAAGGGAAAAAAGAGCCAAAGTTATATTTGTTCTTCTTCAAAATGGTCCAACTAACAAATAATGACCCAAAGCCCAATAAGATAACTAACACTTCCATTTTGTTGAAATTAAATGATGGCCATTTGTTTTCTTCATCTTCCCTATCTTTTTGGAAAAGCAGAAATATGACTATGGCTTCTCATATTTCTCCAATGGCATCAATGAAGCCATTTCCTTCAACTACACTCCATAGATTTCAACCAAAACCAACACTAATTTCTATTACTGCTTCCCTTAAAAAATCCCCTCCTCAAAACTTCACTTTACAGAAATTTGTTCCAATTTCTTCCTGCCTTGCTGTTCTTCTATGGTCCTCTCCTGGTAATGTAATCTTGATCAATCTTTCTTTTGCCCCTTTTGTTAAGGTTCTATACACGGATCTAGAATTTGAACTTTATAGGTTCCGAATTTATTTTGTGTATATTTAGTGAAGGCTGTGTACAATAGACCCTTGTGTTCCCGAACCCTGCACATAGCGGGAGTTTTAGTACACCAGGTGTGCCCTTTTATTTGTATAGTAAGGTTATAAGAGTGAATTTTTATATGTTGTGGTTCTTCTCATTTGCCCGAGCTTTGGTGCGCAGAGTTACCTGCTATGTATGCTGATGGGAGGTAGTAGTTAATCTTTCAAATTAGTTGAGATGTGTGCAAACTGCTCCACAGTACACACCATCGTCGTTACAAAAGAAATATCCATCAGTGTGACCCCAAAAGCTAGCTATTAAGGTAGGAGAGCCCGAGTTATGATAAGCCCCACATTAAACCGATGTGGAACCCAAGTCTCATACCTTGCAATAGGATCATAATAAATCGTGTCTGTCATCCTTGGTGGCGGTGCTTTAGAACATTCCTAGCCTTGGGCTAGCTCTGCAATACCAGCGTCACCATCCAAGACACGACTGACATGAAGGGTGGTGGGCGTCTCTAATACCATTTGGTCTAAGCCACACCTCAAAAGCTAGCTATTGAGGTGAGAGAGCACAAAGCTATATAAGCCCCACATCAACTCCTGATTAAACCAATGGTCGACTTAAATAACCATACATTGCAATAGGATCACAGCACAGTCTTGTTTTACAAAATGACATTAAATAACTTAATCAGCGTCTTTTGTTTTTATGACGTTACCTTCGTGTGATGAAAACAACAGAACCACATATAGCGGTCTACCACTGAGTGAAAAGAGCCTTCTTTTTAAACTCCGAAGTGGATATTGAGGATTCATATAGCCGTCCTAATTAGTCTGACTTACAACTTAGTTGATCGTCTATACTTGAATGCTAATAAAGATGTAACTGTGTTTCAACTGCAGCTAATGCTGGATTTCTTTCGGGTTCCAACGGAATAGAATCAGTTCCTGGCCCTGAATTACCTAAGATTGATTTTCTTAATCGTTGGAACGGTATGTTCACTTACATTTAAGAAAACTTCTGCTTACATTATGTAGTAAGACGCGATATGCAATGATTGGCTTTTCTTTTGCAGATGATAATCAGAAAAGATATGCAGAACTTGATGCAAAATTCAAAGAGTCACCCCTGCTTAAACAGTTACTTGAGAAATCGAAGCAAAACAAAGAGAAGTAAGTTCTTTCTTGCCTCGACTATCATTCAGAACGATTAGCTTTTTGGTTAACTTCCGTATTGTATATGCTACTATTATTACTAGGTTGGTAGTTGATGATCGAATTTAAATATGAGGTCTTAGCAAAAGCTACTGAATTCGTCTGAACCTGTAACTAATGCTCTCCCTCCGCCCCTATATCTTTGTTTCTAATAGTCATTTGATGAGTTTGCTTTGGAGGAAGGGCGGGGGTACTAACTGCGATACATTTCCTCATCTTGTGGTGATTTTAAGTTTTGCTTGAAGTGTACGTATATGAAAAGAGCTGTTTTTCATTACATTAAGCATCAACCATATGGTAACTTTCGCGTATTCTTCAGGAACAAAAGATCAATTGAAGACAAGTATTGTTTACGCGGAGCCGAGTGGGGAGTTGGAGATTGCTCTACAGCAGGAATGACACCGGAAGAAAGAGACAACTTCATTGCATCGTTGAAGCAAAAGTTAGGTGTAGAATGATCGCGTTATACGTATATATGCACCCCTTATAGCTACTACTGTTCCAATTTCAACTCGTCGAAGCTTCAAGAATGCAAATTGATGATGCGAAGAGAGTGAAGATTGGACATTAATGATGAAAATTCGCGGTATCAGACGGGATAGTTTCAAGTTTGATTGAGCCTTCAAGACATTACAAGTTTTTTGTATAAGCAGCAGAACCTGTCAAGGGACATTTTGCCATTGTTCAATAGCTTGTAAATACACTGCACTAGTAAACAGCTTCTGGCAGAAATGTAAGGTAAGGTTGCATACAATACTTTCCTTATGGTCGAGCCTTCTTCGGACCATAGCAGGAGCTTTAGTGTACCAGGCTTTCCTTCCACAACAAACTATGTGTTTGATAGTGGCAATCTTATTAACCAAGATTATTATAACATTTTTCTATTATCTTATTTTATAGCAATAAGTTCATATATTATGATTATTTTACACTATTTTTCTTAAAATTTCAACTATTAAGTTATGTGCGTTCTTTTCTTTTTTCTTTTCTTGTTTGTGACGATAGTCGTACCAAAATTTTAATTTGAGTTTCAGACCTCAACATCCATAATCCACCACTTTATTCTTTATACTATCTTTCCTATTTTTTTTTTTTTGTAAATTCATTATTTTTTGTTTTAAATGATTAAACTGTAGTCAGAAACTAAGTTTATTTTTTGTTAGTATAAGATAAATCTAAAAGGCCTCTTAATATAATTTTCCCTTAGACGACAAGATCCTTTGAGCCACCTTGCACTCACATGCATATATGAAATGTATTTTGTGATGAATGATATATGAGTTTATGATTACAATAATCTAAATTTAGAAAGAATTAAGCAAGATGATAAATATTTAGATTGTATTTATAATATATAGTTATAATTTTTAAAAAGTCATGAGCCATAACTATATTTTAAATTTTGTAACAAAAGCATAATACATGCATGCATTGACAGAATTTTTGCGCGCGTTTTTAACTGATACAACTAACACCCACTAAATAGAGTTAATATGCGCCACTCGAATACAATCTTTCATAATACAACTGATATCCATCTAAACATAGTACACACGCGCATTGACATAACTTTTTCGCGCATTTTCAACTGATATAACTAACAATCGCCAAATACAGTTAATACGTGCTACCTGAATACAATCTTTCATTAATATAGCTGATATCCATCTAAACATAATACATGCGCGCATTGACAGAACTTTTTCGCACGTTTTTAACTGATACAACTAACACCCGCCAAATACAATTAATAAACGCTGCCTGAATACAATTTTTCATTAATACACCTGATATCCATCTAAACATAATACACGCGCGCATAGACAGAACTTTTCACGCATTTTCAACTGACATAACAAACAACAACCAAATATAGTTAATGCGCGTCACCTAAAAACATAATACACACGCATATTGATAGAACTTTTTCGTGCGTTTTTAACTGATACAACTAACACCCGCCAAATATAATTAATACGCGCTATTTGAATACAATCTTTCATTAATACAATTGATATCCATCTAAACATAATACACGTGTGCATTGACAAAACTTTTCACGAATTTTGAGCTGATATAACAAACAACAGCCAAATATAGTTAATATGCATCATCTGAGATGATAATATACACGCACATTGATAGAATTTTTTCACACGTTTTCAAATGATATAACTAACACCCGCCAAATACAACTAATACGCGCCACCTGAATACAATCTTTCCTTAATACAACCGATATCCATCTAATTATAGCTCTTTCACTTGATACATTGAGTATAGCAACATTTCATAAAAATATAAACTATAGCTATGTTTTTTAACAACGCCATTTATGAAATCCTCACTATCTATGATCTCTCCAAAAATGGAATAAAATTAAAAAAAGGAGGAATATTCACAAAGGTCCTTATTTGAAACTCTGACAAGAATTCAGAGGGCATCTGACAAAATAAAGAAAAATTATTTAACAGTGATTAGAAAGAACAGAAAATGACAAAACAACCCACAGTGATAAGTTAAAGCTAAAAAATTCCACAAATTCTCAAATCCACTCCCCCATCTCCAAAGGGAGTCTCGGTTTTGGCTGCTCAACAAGACCCCACCTTCTCCACACCCCCCTCCAGCACAAGTCCCTCGTATTGCCAACCTCGCTTGTTGTTTTCTTGAAATTTCAAATCTATTTACAGGTATTTTCTTGAAGAATTCTGTAGAGGGTACATTTATTTTATGTGTTTATGTTGATGATTTTGTTGGTATTTTAGTTTTTTTGTGTTTATTGCTTTGTGGGGTTATGGACCTGTGATTCTTGAATCTGATTGAAGAACTTCTAATTTGGGTTCTGTAGGTATATCTCTGTTGAGGTTCTAATTTTGATAAGCTTGATTAATTGTATAGTTTCTTGGTTTAATTTGGAAATGGGGTTGTTTTTGGTTGTTGATTTTTGGTGAAGTAAAAATGATGTCTTTGTCAATTGAATTTGTGGGTGTTGAGGTTTAGTTCAGTATGATGAACAGTTTTAGATGTAAAGGTTTGATTTTTATTGAGAGTATTGGATTTAGGAGTTATAAGGAGGTTTAGACGTAGATTGAAGAAGTATTTGGGGAGGTGATCAGATAAAGATACGGCAAAACTTGATCTCACCGAGGATATGACCTTAGATAGGAAGGAGTGGAGTTCACGAATTAGAGTAGCAGGCTAATAGGTCAGTAGAGTAACTCTACTTCTACAAGGTAGTGGTAAGATCTGCGTATATTCTATTCTTTTCAGACCCCACTTGTGGGATTCCACTGGGTATTCTTCTGTTGTTGTTGTCATACCTATTTTCCAGCCTAATTTTTGTGGTGTTTTGGTCCTGTGTATGAAGTTGTGTAATGCTTTGTGTTCTTCTCAGGGGATTTGATTCTTTTGGCAGAATAAACGTGGGGTTACTGAAATTTTTTCAGTATGTGTTTGACTTAAGCTGTCATCGAAAAAAGGAGAATGTTCTGTTCTTTATGAAGGAATAGGAAGTATAGTTGGAGTTACCAGAAGCAAATTATGTATCGGCCTATAGGAACTACTACCCGAGGAGGAGTACCTACTGATAGTGGAGATTCTGTGGTCACGTTGGACCAAGTTCCACGTTGGATTGATTCTGACATTAGGTACTTGTATGAGAATGAAGATCCTAATTCGGACTATGCAGATCCTTTGTCATCTGCTTCAGGGTCTGAGGGCAATGTAAACGGTATTGTTTCCAAGTTTCCTGTGGATCATGAGATTAACTCCAAGATATACTTGTGGAGAGGAGACCCCTGGAATCTCGAGGTAGATGCTGTTGTTAACTCTACAAATGAGGTAAGAAGTAACTTCTAGATAATTTTATGTTGTTCTCTTTGTATTTTTTCTTTTTAATTCGGTTTCTTGACATGCTTAGTATTTGCTTCTTGTGTGGATCAATAATGTGCATATTTTGTTTTTAAATGTGGAGAGTAAGGTATTAAATAGTATGTGTGCTTCATCTGTATATCTGAGATGGTGGCAGAAACATGAACTTGTAGCCAACGAATTAGCTAAAGGTTTTGGGGTTCCATTGAAACTATTGAGTTTCAAGTGGCATTTTTTTGTTTCTGATTCGAGTAAATATGGTAGGGAGTAGGGGATGCTTAAAGTTATATGCATTTTCTTGAGCTAGTGATCATGGTCAATGAAGTGAATTCAAAATTTCAAATATAAAAATCCCGGATGATCTTTTCTCATCTAACCTAAACCTTGGTGGGTAGAGTTACCCTCAGTAAGAATGTTTGTAGAAAGTTCTGGGTCAGGCGGGTTAACTCTCCTATGTAGTTTGTGCGCTATTGCATAAGAGCGGGGGTTTTATGTTGTGTGCACCCAAAGGGTGTGGCTGCGGATTTCCCTTGTCATAAAAATAAAGAATGTTTGTAGAATTGTAGAGACCAGTGATAATTTGATTGTTGCAAGTAACTACATAAGAAAACACTTTTCTCTCAGCGGAATTGTTGACAATTATGCCTCAATTTTGTGCTCAACAGAATTTAGATGAAGCACACAGCAGCCCTGGATTGCATGCTGCTGCTGGACCTGGACTTGCAGAAGAATGTGCTACGCTCGTAAGTTCCTCAATGTGTTTTATGTTTTCCAGTTTTTTCTAAAACTTCATTCCCTACGGGTTCACAAATAGGCTGAGAAGCATAACTTGTGGCAACCAATTTAACCTCAAAGCAGCTTCCTTACATTTTTTATGGGTGGAGTTTCTTTCCATTTATATCTGTATTTTCTGTTTGTTCCAGCTTAAGGATTTTATGTAACTCCTTTTCCAACTTTTTACCATGTTTTCAACTTATGATTGTTACACTAGAAAGATTTATTTATGGTTTATGTTGTTTCATAGGGAGGATGCCGGACAGGAATGGCAAAAGTTACCAATGCTTATGATCTTCCTGCTAGGTGGGTAATTGGTGTTATTTTTATAACCTTTGTGCATTATTGTTGAGTGTGTTTGTAACCGACTTCTTTTTTAAATTGATCTGCAATAAATTATCTTTACATGTGCAATAACGATCACTTATAAACCCCAAACTAGTCGAAGTCAGCTATGTGAATACCCTTCATATATTCTACTCCATCAAGTCATAGTTCATTCAGTACTCAATTATTTGTCTTATAGGGCTAATCATGAATTCTTAAAAATTAGGGATTTTCTCAATCTCACATATGTTCCTGCATCGACTTACAGTCTGAACCAAACTTAGAAACAATTTCTCCAAAAAAATCAGGCTCAGTGTAAATGCACCAACTAACCTTAACTGTAACTGGTTGGTGTTGTCTATGCGGATGCTTTGCTTTCATTGTGTTCTAATTATTTGCCTGATCTCCAAGAATTCAAAGAAATTCTATGTCTTCTGAGACAACTTTCCTTCATGTGATTTTTGGCCCCTTTTAATGCCTTCAATGATCATGGTATCACACATATGGACTGTCATCCTTATCCAAAAGAGAAAACACCTACCAGCGTATTTGGAGCTGTCCCTAAGAAATTTGGCAGTTCCCATCAAAGTCCACTTCTCAAGTATATTCACATATTATAAGAAATAGTGGTGAAATCTGTGAACAGCTAAGCTGTGATAAAAGAAATAGAGGTGGAATCTGTGAACAGCTGAGCTGGCCTTCAGTAGGAAAAAAAAGAGCATATGTATATTGAAGTATGACCTGTATACTGCTCCGGGATATCCAGTGACCTTGCCTACTTCGCCAAAATCTCATAATACGTGGTGTATGATTGGTTATGGAACTGCTATATGAAATCCAGATTGCAATTATATCTGGCATAACGATAAGTTGTTTCATGATCATGAACAATGTGATTGTACTTGTGTTGGAGTATCTAAATGATGACTGATAATGTGAGAGTTTAAACAAATATTCTATCTTCTTCTTTTAAAACATGGTTAGGAGGCAGTTTGACATATCTCAGTTCAATGCCACTAGCATGACTATACTGTTTTTTCCTGAGAAACGGATGAGAAAAGAAGTCATCAAGCTCCTAAATCTTACTTTTTACACTTTATAATAAGAAAACTTGTCATGCCACTTAGTAATTTTTTATTTGAATGGTGATGGCTGGATGTTGACTGTTGAATAATAATAGTTGTAAATGCATCCTTGTATCACCATAATTTGTTACTATTAAATTAAAATTAATCTAAAAAAGAGAAATAAGTAAATTACAGTTAATTAAGGTATGAAAAAAGAAACAGAAATGTTCAATGTTCTTTTCCGCTTTGAACTACTTCATGATATTTCATCACAATTTTAGCATGGGAACATATGCAGCATAATCATATGCCTTTGACGTACTGCTGATTGAGTTTCATGTGCAGGAGGGTCTTTCACACTGTTGGTCCAAAGTATGCGGTAAAATACCACACTGCTGCCGAGAATGCTCTAAGTCATTGCTACCGCTCTTGCCTTGAACTTCTTATAGAAAATGGACTAAAGAGGTTGTCTAATCGTCATATATTCTGCGGTTTGTTATTAATGCTGTGATTTTTTTTTTAAAAGGAAAAAGGGAGAGCCAGTCTCTTGATTTCCTTTTCATTTTAGGGTTTCAAGTATTTAAACCGCTACTTACTATGTTTGGTTTATGTACTGCAGCATAGCAATGGGCTGTATCTATACTGAAGCCAAAAATTATCCACGAGAACCAGCTGCTCATGTTGCAATAAGTGAGATATCTCTCTGTTTCTTAATCATGTGCTGATTTGTTCATATGTGATTTTCAAATTAAAGATAAAGATAGTTCTTTCTGTGCTGAGACTGAAAGAATTGATACCTTCATCAGAAGGATTCCTTATATTAACTATATTTGTTTAATTGTTTATCTGTCACTTGTTGAATGTAACTCCATCTTTTGTTGCTTTGATTAGGAACTGTACGACGGTTTCTTGAGAAACAGAAAGATAAAATAGAGGCAGTCATTTTCTGTACAACTACATCATCTGATACAGAGATATATAAAAGGTATACTTTATTCTTTTTTTTCTGCCATACTTGAGATGATGCAAGCATTCTATGTATATTGTTTGCTGTTAAAATTCACAGTATCTTTAATTTTTCAGATTGCTTCCTCTCTACTTCCCCCGGAATAATCATGAGGAGGAAATTGCGCGGTTAAAACTTCCTGCAGATGTTGGGGATGAGAATGGAGAAACAACTACAGCTGAACGTCAAATAAGAATAAAACCATTGCCAAATGCAAAAGTTTCTAGTCCAAGGAGCCCCCAAGCCTCTGTTGATCTATCTGTCAGTAATCTTGGTTTGTCCAGAAGGTTAGTGATGAATTAAGCAGTTAATTCACAACAAATATCATGTGAACAGTGGGCTTGCAGGATACAGTTTGAAATGTTAAACTTAGAACTTGTTTCATTGCTCATATCTCCCCCAACTTTTTGAATCTATGTTTATTGTAGTAGAACAAAATCGACAGAGGAAATTATTGTTTACACAAAGAAATGCTCCTGGTAGCCCCAAGCTTTTGGCTGTTGCTTTATGATATCACTACCTTTCAACTTGGAGTGTCCTATTTGAAACAAATTAAATAGCACTCAAGGTTTATGTCTGGACTTTCAAAAGCGAAGATGCTAAAACAAATGATAAGTCTTCTGAAGTGAAGCCTTATTTTAGGTGTTATTAAACAATTTTGTAGTTGAACATAGTGCTGCATTCTATGAGTTTTAATTGGATGAACGTCTCCACCATTGTTTTGCTGGAAGTTTAGCTTGCATTCCACTTTATTATATCCTTTGATGGTGAAAGGTCTTCTCTGTTGGCATGATCAAGAAATAAAGCATGATGCCTAAACAAAAAAATTACGTTATGTATCTTAATTCGCTATCTATAAGTACTCATCCAGATGGCATCAGCTTCTATTATTAAGGACTTTGGAGATCACTCCACATTCATGTGTGTCCATGCCAGTATAAGAGTCAAACTAAAGCACTTTAGGACTTACAGCTCATCATTCTGTTTGCTCGTTAATGAAACCATAAGTCATTATTCTTAAGGATAGGTCTGGAATTTTTGGTTTTCATGCTATTTCTGATCATATTGCTGCAGTGAATTCTGGTTATAAATTATAATCAAGAGGAAATTACGTTAAGAAAGATACTTCCTGTTACTTTTACATGGTAACATTACTTTGATTAAAAATTTCATTATTATTGTTTCCTATCTTTCTACATGTTTAAATCATATATGTGTGGAATATTACTTTTGATTATATATCGTTAAGCCAGACTGAGAAAAGTTTTCTTAAACAGGAGTTCATCCTACTTGGGTGCATTTTTGGATCCTGCTTTTATGTCCCTGATCAAAGACCCAGATCAGCGACGTAAAGAACAATGGGAAAAAACAGCCCAGGCACAAAATAGTTGGAACTGCTTTAAAATGCTTGGATATGGTGACCTTGGGGGACCTGCTTTATCAGCTGCAGAAGAATATACCCTTCATTCTAGATATCTTGCAAAAGCAAATTCTCTGAATCTTTCAGAAATTGCGGAAATGAAAATTGTGTAAGCAGCTCTGTAAATTATGGCTTTGCTATCATTGTTTTTGGTCCATGCTCTTGTCATATGAATGAGATACCTGTGTCCAACTGTTTGGAGCCTCAGATATGCACTTGAATAGAGTGAAAGTAGTACGATGTCTGCATTTACCCAATCACATACAAAGGTTTTGTTAAATTAACATGACTACTAGATAACTGAATTGTTATTAACATATATCCATGAATAAACGTCGCTTCACCTGGCTTATGTTAAACTTATGTTTCTCATTGGCTGTGTTTTCAGTTATCGAGGAGGGGTTGATAGTGAGGGTCGTCCAGTTATGGTAGTTGTGGGAGCACATTTCCTGCTAAGATGTCTTGATCTTGAGAGATTTATTCTGTACGTTGTAAAGGTAGTGATAATTTCTGCCAAGATTGCATGAGATTTATCCATAGCAATTGTATGATTCATAATTTATTCTACTTTAAATTTTTCGTGCATGATTTGGCAGTAAATGGTTATTCTGCATGTTACATTTCAGGAGTTTGAGCCTGTGATTCAGAAGCCGTACTCAATAGTGTATTTTCATTCTGCAGCATCTTTACAGATGTAAGTTTTATCTGGCCATATTTTCATTGGCTCATGTCCTTATGATGGAGAGACCTCATCATAGAGCTCGCTGTGAAGTTTGTTGATTAGTATAAGTGAAAACAATCAAAAATTTAGGTTTAGATCTTTCTCGGATCAGAATGATAGAAGATCTTCAGTTTGTTGATTAGTATAAGTGAAAACAATCAAAAATTTAGGTTTAGATCTTTCTCGGATCAGAATGATAGAAGATCTTCACTGTCTCCAAAACATGTTGTGTGAGCGTCAGAGTTATACATTGCTGGACATCATTATTTTCCGTTAGTCATTTTGCTTTAAGGATCACCCAACTTGTGGGATTTTACTGGGAACATTGTTGTATTTTGCTTTGTGGATCCTTTTATCTACCGCTCCCCGTGTCCATATGATTGACAAGGATCATAAAAACATACAAAATAAATCCCACCCCACCATTTTCTTACGTTGTGTCACTATGTTTTTTTTGTACCTCAAATTTGGCAGTACTTTTTCTTAGATGTTTCCGGACTTTATTTCATGGTATAAAAACAGGCAACCAGATCTTGGATGGATGAAGAGATTACAACAAATACTTGGAAGGAAACACCAGCGCAACCTTCATGTATGCAATGCCTTCAGCCATTTTTCTTGTCCTTTCCATGGTTTCCGAAGCTGGACATTATTATTGTTTCTTTTGTCTTTCTAAATCTCGTTTATCTGTGAGCAGGCGATATATGTGCTTCACCCTACCTTTGGACTTAAGTCTGCAATTTTTGCTTTGCAACTCTTGGTCGATAATGTGGTACTTCTTGGCACCTTCTTTTTTTTTTCTCTCTTTATCAATCCCATTATTTCTTGTGAACAAACTCCATTCCATTTTCTCTGATGAAACTTTGTATTTGGGTAACTAATCTGCAGGTGTGGAAAAAAGTAGTGTATCTTGATCGTCTTCTACAGCTATTCCGCTATGTTCCTCGTGAACAACTAACCATTCCAGATTTTGTATTCCAGTTAAGTTTTCATACCACAATCCTTCATTTATCACGTCAGAATGTATGAGAGTTGAGTGCAACATGCGATATTACTAGTATTAGGCATTTTCCCTCGCTCTATTGGGTAGTAAGATAATAGTTCCTACTTGCTTATTTTGATTTTAGGTTGGCTACTGTCTCATTATAGTCTAAATTTCTTGTCGAGTTCTGACGCTTTCATATGTAGTAACTCAGAGGTGGATACAATATGTGTTCCCTGGGTTCAGCTGAACCTAACATTTTCGACATTTTAGATATATATGTGTGCATAATCACTAGAACTTGAGTAAATGTTATATTCCAACCCATAATCTCTGTCATGCATTGTATTAAATCGTTTCATGCGTGGGATATGGATTATAATCCTGGGATAAAATCTGGTATTAATTTTATTCCATGTTTGGTTTGATGTATTAGCTAATCCCAAGATATTTTATCCCACCGTTTGTACTAAAATGGTGGGATTACTATTCCATATAGAAGGTGGGATAAAATAATCCGGTGGGATAGTCCAATCCATGTGATATCCTTGCGTATCCCATCCAGTGTACCAAACGATCCATGTGGTAAGGACATAAAGATAGAACTCATCAAGTTTAAATCCTGCATTTCTATTTGTAGCAACAAATATCTCTCTTCTTATAATGAGCACTTGAACTTAAATCATGCATCCGCCTCTATAGCCATGGTCATCTCCCTTCATGTAACGTATACTTAAACTACTTACATAAAGATAAACCCCATCGGCTTAAATCTTAGATTTGCCTCTATATCAACGGTCATCTCCCTTCGTGTAACGTGTTCTTGAACTACTACTTATATAAAGATAGAACTCATCATTAATTTAAATCATGGATCTGCCTCTATAGCAACGTTATCTCCCTTCCCTTCGTAACGTATACTTGAACTACTTGTTATCTTGTGATTGCAGGCATGATCTGGAGGTAAACGGAGGGAAGGGCCTAATCGTCGATCCTAGAACAAAATATGTTTATCAGAGACCTTAGTGTTCATATTCATGAGAGCTTCAATCCAAGATTCTTCATCATTCAGAGCTACTTTGGAGCAAACTGCAAGATAATGAAGCTTGTTAATCTCTTATTTTCATTTCTAATCATATAGTTAGTAATTGGTTGTTATTTTAGTGGCATTTGTTTATTTCTCCTTTCTTTGTAACTTTATTTGTTTATTTATTTGGCAGACTCCCTGTGGCAATAAAACTTCCCCCTCTGTAACATTTTCCTTGTAATGAATGTTTTTATTTTTATAATTTGATTTAGTATTTAGCGGGGCTTGATTCCTGAGACGAGGGTTTTTCAGAAATAGTCTCTCTATTTCTATAAGACAGTGATAAGGTCTGCGTATATTTTACCCTCTTCAGACCTTACTTGTAGATTGTCTTCATCTGAGTCCTTAGGGGAGGTCCTTTTCAGACCCATTAGCTTCATCGAGATCGGATAGCACATACGAAGGTATTTTCTTAAAGAGATGGCATGGAAGATTGCGACTCTGAGTTTAATTTTGGCAACTTTTCCACTATTACCCAAAAAAATCTAAGTCCAACTCGAACTGTGTACATGTAGCATACGACACGAAATTTAAAAAAAATGAAAGAATTTTTGAACTTGTGATATTAAATTATTTCCTCAATTCATTTTTACTTGTCACTAGTTCACTTATTGAGGTCAAATTATATTAACTTTGATCAACATTTTAAGATATAATTTTTTCAGCATATTAATATGAGAATGATTGCAATTTATAATATTTTTTGTATAGTTTTCGATTATGTAGCTATTTCAATTTAGTTTTGAAGTTTAGTCAAAAAATGAAATAGTAATAATAAAAGGCTCTTTTCCATCAATCTCGGATGGAGCCAAAGATTCGCTATTTTTTGGCTTTGGGTATGTGGAATAAAGCAAAATGGCTCTTTTAACTATCTGCGCTTCTTTCAATTGTGAAGTAGCAGTTAGTCAATGCAACTTTCGACGCTCATCATGGGTCATTCGGAAACAG
>JAABOM020000092.1:6789242-6814167 GCA_011800125.2 Solanum clarkiae
AAGAAGCGCAGACAGTTTAAAGAGCCATTTTGCTTTATTCCATCACACCCCAAAGCCAAAAAATAGTGAATCTTTGGTTCCATCCGAGATTGATGGAAAGTATGAAAGTAATCATTAGATTATTATATTGTATATATCTATGTACGAAGAGAAGTAATATAAAAGCAAAACAGGTGATAATAATAATTCATATAATGCTCACAACTCACGTCATAACCCATATATCTAATTTCAAGCCATCCACCTTTCAAGACATTTCTCTTTTCAATTCACCATATAATAAGCAAATTAATGGAGTGAGTGCTTATAAACTGTGTTAATCATTCCCACAGATGAATTTGATCTATATATCTAACTATTGGCAAATCCTCAAATTCTCTTCTTTACGTTATAGGGAAAAATAATACTAAAGACAGTTGTTTAATGTATTGAATTGGCTATTAATATTATTATTAATAGCTGAAAGTATAAAAATAACAGAGTAACTCCAAGAAATTGAAAAGGCAACCATAAATTTAGTTTCTCAATTAAATAATTCATTGTAAAATATTCAATGTTCTAAAAATATTAAATGTAATTTAAGTTTATTTTTTAGTAAATTAATATTATAAAAACAGTTTTAATGTGAAGAGTAAAATGGAAAATAGTTTTAACTTGAAAGGTAAAACGGTAATCCAACTTCTCACTTGAGATCTTCCCACTTTTAATAATACATATATATGATGATATATGATGAAGGTGGAATCAGAGGTTTTGAGGCAGCAGGAATCCAGAAGGGGATCAGCCTCAAAGAGTGAAGCTCAAGATATGGCTATAAGCATCTTGCGCCTACGGTAAGCAAACCCACATTATTTTTGTTCTTTTTGTCATGAGCTTTAGTGCTTCATTATAAAGATTCTACGTTAGTATATCCCAGAGGTACCTTTGAAGCACCTCTGATCAGCTTTTTCTTCGTCCAGTGCAGACCTGCAGAATGCAGTTCAGAGTGAAAATTATGATTTGGCAGCTAAATTGCGAGATGAAATTTCCAAGCTAGAGACAGAATCTCTGACTGCATCAATAAGAGCTCAGGCATATGAAAATGCTCAATATGCCTTTCGATTAGGCCAGAAAGTGAAGCACAAGAATTTTGGTATGGAATCTTTAACTAATTGTTTGGAGTGGAAGGAACAGCCTTTGTCTAATTCAAAAGATAAGTAAATGTAAAAAAACAAAAACCAGATACACAAACCCTCATATGTTCTCCATATAATTAAGTTGTAGCTAAAAGTGATATAAATTTGAGGGCCTTTATGAAGTTTCCTGGTAGGATCATGAAATCTTGATGATTTGATTGAATCACGGTCGTTGATGGAAGAACACATTGTAACTGCATGAACTACTTGACTGAACCTCACTGAGTGATCAACCTTGCTTTTTCTGGTGGTGACTTATGAGGATACATAATCAGGAAGTGCGTTCAATACTTCTCTTTTTGTGATGTGCAATACCTTGTATGGAGTGATGTGCTATACCTTGCATGGACATCTTGTGACTCAATGTATCGAATGATATAATCATTCTGACACACTGCTTCCTTCTGGGAAAGTGCATTCCCCCTTAGCTGACATTTATGGAACATCTATATTCAGCTCGGTAACTGTTACTCAAGTTGTTTATAGTATTGAAGCCGTATCTTGTGACTTCAGGATATCGTGGTGTTATATGTGGGATGGACCCAATATGTTGTGAATCAGATTCATGGATGGAAAATGCTCAAGTAAAGAAGTTAACTCGTGGTCCTGATCAGCCATTTTATCAGGTTTTTTCTGGATCTTGTAGTGTAAAAATATGCCTCATCTATTGCAAGCATAGATTAATTCAATTTATCTATCTGAACATGGTCTGGTAACAACAGTAATGGTTTGCAGCCACGTCCCATAGAAAGACAATAATTTTCTAGCTCCATGTGTCAAATTGTCAACTACTTTGTGTAGTCACGTATCCTCTTTATATCTGAAATTTACTGCTTATGCTCTAGAGTTCCACTTCCTGGCTTCATCGTCTCATGATAATCATGAAATATTGTATATGTACTGTGCATTGATCCTAATAATTTACAAACTTCAATGCGGCCCTCTAGCAACTGCTTATCAAATAGCGACTGTAGACAGGACAATTTTTCAACCTGTTTACAAACACAAAAATACTTTTCCCTCTAGTCCCTCATTTTGGCAAAAGTATACAAGATCAAAGAACCATCCTGAATGATGTAGAAATTTGCTGTCTTTTTGAATTAGGTGTAAGAAACATTTCCTGATACAATCAAAAGAACTGTTTGGAGCACAGTTCCTGATCGTAATCCATATTTCAAATTTAAGCTCTTTTTTTTTTTTTTTTTTTGCTGTATTAGAGAGACTGAAAGTGGCGCTGCTACAAGTGATATTTCTTTAGTTATTACTTCTGATCTTTTTAGTTTGACTAAACATAGATTATATTTTCAGGTGCTGGTGGATGTACATACAGATCCCAATCTGTTAGTGGCGTATGGTAAGTGAAATTTGTGACTATGAATAAGCATTTCTAATATTCCCTCTATTGTTTCAATTTGTTTGTCTAGTTTTGACTTGGCACGGAGATAAAGGAAGTAAAGAAGACTTGAATAATGTGGTTTTAAACGGAAGATATTTATAATGTACCAAAATGCCCTTTAATCTTGTGGTTTTAAACATGCCACGTGGGAAGTTGAAATTAAAGAGTTTACGAGAAGGGAAAGAGGCATTCTTTGGAAAAAGACAAACAACTTGAAACAGAAGAAGTAACTAGATAATCTAGTGTGAGCCAAGGAAGGTCATATACCACGAGGAATTGTATTATTTCACCTCTTGGAAACTTTTACCAGTTCTTTGGCTGAATTCTCATTAGTCTGATGATTGTTCATCATGCAGTACCTGAGGAAAGTTTAATGGCACCTGGTGAACCAGATAAGGTATGTAAACAAATAATCTAAAATTACAACACAAAGTTGTCATTCAATCTCTAACTTCATGAAAAATGCAACCACATGTAGGATCGATTTGATCATCCCTACACCTCATTCTTATTTTATGGGGTGGATGCTGCTGGAGACTTCATACCAATCAAGCAGCTCCGCGAGAAGTACAACAAGCCTCGGCATGAGGTGCCTTATGATCAGGACGACGAGAAGAATGGATAAAGTTCCTAGATGCAACCAGGAGTTATGTAGGCAAGACTTGGATATATGAGAAATTTTCTTGGTTAAAGAGAAATGTCTTTCCCTCTTTCCATTATGGTGGAGTTTACCTCATTTCGAAAAACTGCAAAACATGTTTCCTGCACAATGTCCTTAGTATACACACAATTGTATAGTTCTGGAGATTTTGGATGACCATGACTAAAGTAGATTGGGCATTCTGTTATTGTCAGCCAGTTTCAACAGAAAAATGGTCAATGTATGTTGATGCTTTCCTTCAAATCTCCTTTATATTTTCATCCTAAGTACAACAGATGAACAATCTATTAATGAAGTCTAAACTCCAAAAGTTCCAAGTTGAGAGTGGTTCCAAATTGTCCACTCTATTTGGAGTTGTTGATTAGAAACTAATGACACAAATTACAGAGTTATCATCTTGATGAAGTTTGAACCAAATATGAGTTTTTAAGGGTAAAATTCTAGAGTAAGAAATTTCAATAATTTGATATAATTTATTAATCCTCACTTTAAGTTTTAATTATAGGCATATTTAACCGAGAGAGAGAATTAAAAATGAGGATATTCGGAATAAGATGTGTGTGATTTTGGTGGAGGACAAGATGCGGAAAGCAAAATTGAGATATTCGGGCATATGTGAGAGGCTAGCTATTTGATGGTTTCAAAATAAGGCCGAAGACTAGGGCTGTTCAAAACCGAATCGAAAAAAAGTTATTGATTTATCGATAATAGATTATTGATTTAGTAGTTTCGGTAGAGGTTTAAGTTTTTTTTATTATTGGATTATTGGTTCTTAATGATTTTAGGTTTTCTCTTAATGGGTTAACCGATAACCCGATAGTGAATTAAATAATGATATTAGCACCATTTGGTATATAAAATCTTTGACAGTTTCATATTTTTATTTTTTACTGTCTCAAACTCTCAGTTATTCTACAATGTGATAGTGTTTGCTTTTGAACAAGATGTAATCAGTCAACTCATGTATATAATTCATTTGGTTTGTCACCTTATTTCTAAATAATTTTCAACAAAGAAAATTTCGTGTCAAATCTTAATGGTTAAACCGATAACGATCAATAACTGATAAATCGATAACCAATAAGTGAATATCTTAATGGTTCTATAACGCTTTAGCATATTCACGAACTGATAACCAATAAGTTGAATTGATAAACTTTAAAATAGAACCAAATCGATCGATATACACGACTTACTGATGATAATTGTGACGAACACAAATTAGTAGGTAGCAATTTATGGTCTTGTTTCCCAAAGTCCACTTGTGGGAGGGGTTAGGCTGCGTATATCCGACCTCCCCTCACTGCGTAATGAGCGGGAGCCCTGGGGTATGTTGTTGTTTTATCTATGCGTACTAGTAATAGATCCTGTATAAGCTCAAATATGCTCCCTCCAAAACTCTAACCAAAATGAAACTCATCCAACTTCAAGAACAAAAATTGAAGAATGATACAGTATATGCCACTGTTCAGATCATGTTCAAACTCAAGATCAGTAGCACAACTCCACGCACATCTCATCATCAATGGTTTCCGCAAAGACCCACTTGCTTCCACCAAGCTTATAGAGTCCTATTCCCAAATGGGTTCCCTCAAAACTTCAAGACTCGTCTTTGACACTTTCCCAAATCCAGATTCTTTCATGTGGGGTGTCATAATCAAATGCCATGTTTGGAATAGTTCCTTTCAAGAATCCATTTTTCTCTACCACAGTATGCTTTGTCAACTATCTGAAACCAGTAGTTTCATTTACCCTTCAGTCCTGAGGGCTGTTTCTGCAATTGGTGATCTGGGTATCGGTAGAAAGGTTCATGGAAGGATTTTGAAATGTGGGTTTGAGTCGGATTCCATTGTTGAGACGGCGTTGTTGAGTATGTATGGTGAACTTGGGTGGACAGTTTATGCAAGGAAAGTGTTTGATGAAATGTCTGTGAAAGATGTTGTTTCGTGGAGTTCGATTATTTCGAGCTATGTACGTCATGGGCAAGCTAAGGAAGGGTTGGAGATTTTTGGGGATTTGGTTAAGGAAGATGTTGAAATTGATTCAGTGGCTTTGCTTAGTGCAGTTGAGGGTTGTGGTGAGTTGGGTGTATGGACAGTAGGGAAGTCTGTTCATGGCTATATATTGAGAAATAATATTCAGAGTGATGGGTCTTTGATAAACTCACTTGTTGCAATGTATGGAAAATGTGGCGATACAAGTAGTGCAGAATTGATTTTCCATTATGCTGTTGATAGGAGTACTTATACTTGGACAGCAATGATGTCTTGCTACAATCAAAATGGTTGCTATCATGAAGCGTTGGCGTTGTTTGTTAAGATGCATGAGTCTGATGTGGAATACAATGAAGTTACTCTTATGGCTGTTTTATGTTCTTGTGCTAGGTTAGGTTGGCTAAAGGAAGGGAAATCGATACATGGTTTGATAGTTAGAAATGCTTTTGATTGTGGGAGTGATCTTCTAGGCTCAGCCTTGGTTGACTTGTATGCTAATTGTGGCAAGCTAATCGATTGCCACAAGGTATTTGGTTCATCTCAAGACAGACATCTCGTCTCATGGAATCTGCTCATATCAGGTTATGTGCAGGAAGGATTTTCTGAGAAGGCGTTGATGCTTTTTGTGGATATGGTAAGAAAGGGAATATTGCCAGACTCGTATACTCTGGCAAGTGTCCTCTCTGCTTCTGGAGATGTTGGATTTTCTGAATTTGGGGGTCAAATTCATAGCCACGTTATTAGGACTGGCTTTTCAACGGAGTTTGTCCAGAATTCCCTGATCTACATGTACAGTAAATGTGGACTCGTGGACTATGCACTCATGATATTCAAGGATACACAAGAAAGAAGTGTTGTAACTTGGAATTCAATGATAGGTGGACTAACTCTAAATGGTTTATCTTGTGAAGCTATCAGTCTCTTTGATGAGATATATTCAAACTTGAGCAAAATGGATGAAGTGACATTCTTAGCTGCAATTCAAGCATGCTCGACTGTAGGATGGCTGGAGAAGGGAAAATGGATTCACCACAAGTTAGTCATTTTTGGTGTGAAACATGATATGTATATCGATACTGCTCTGACAGATATGTATGCTAAATGTGGAGATCTTTTGATGGCTCGAAGAGTTTTTGATAGTATGTTGGAAAGGAGCATAATATCTTGGAGTGCCATGATAGGTGGTTATGGAATGCATGGTCAAATCGATGATGCCATCTCACTCTTTCATGAAATGGTAAATAGTGGAATAAAACCAAATGACATCATTTTAACAAATATTCTATCCGCTTGCAGTCATGCTGGTTATCTCGACGAGGGGAAATATTTCTTTAACTTGATTAGCTTAAGCATTGAGCCCAAACCCGAACATTTCTCATGTCTAGTTGATCTTCTGAGTCGAGCTGGTGATATTGATAAAGCCTATGAAATCATCAATTCGATGCCATTTCCTGCAAATGTTAGCATTTGGAGTGCCCTAATAAATGGATGTAGAATTCACAAGAGAATGGATATTATCAAGATGATCGAACAAAAGCTTGAAAAGATGCAAACAGATGATACTGGTTACTATACCTTATTATCCAACATATATGCAGAAGGGGGAGAATGGAACGAATCTAGAATGGTGAGGTCAAAGATGCAAAGTTTAGGTTTAAAAAAGGTTAATGGCTATAGTATGATTGAAGTTGAGGAAAGAATACCAGCGTAAAGCAAATTATTCATACTTCGTTTGCATAAAGGGAAGTCTCGTGCTAATGATTCCATAAATTTGGCTGGTTATTGCATTGGGATTGATGTTCTGATAGAACTAGCTGCTTCCATCGTTTTGGACTTAAAGAACTGATTAGCCTGGGAATTTGCAATATTCATTTCATATAGACTTTGAACGGGGAAGGTGAACCTTGGTGTAACTGGTAAAGTTGTTGTCATGCGACCAGGAGGTCACAGGTTCAATCTATGGAAACAAGAAATGCAGGGGAAGATTGCGTACAATAGACCTTTGATGCCCAACTCTTCCACGGATCCCATGCATAAGGGGAGCTTAGTGCACCGGGCTGCCTTTACTGGATCTGAACTGGGAATGATTGCTGATCCACAAAAAACTGGCGAAGAGGGGATATATGGCTGTTTCTGGTTCATTGGGAAATTGTCCTTCAACAGCCACTCAACATGCTGAATTATGTCTGCTTCGGAGCTCAATACTGTCATTCTCTTTCTGTCAAGTAGCTATTCTCATTAATATAGCAAAAACTTGATACATAGCCCTCACTTTTCAGCTCCAACCTGCTTTGGACTTCAGACGACACTATGCTAAACGAGATGGCCCTGATGACGACTGTGAAACTCACAAATCATCTGAACCAGAATCAAGAAAGCTGAGGAAATGGAACAAAATGGATACTTGACCCTACACCAGAATGCAAACGAAAATGGAGACCCGAGATAAGAGAGTCCATAATCCATATTTTGATGCTGCATGGCATCACGTGTTCTACTTGAACCGGTGAAGAAAACCTGACTAAACACAACCTTGCTGCGTCTTCCAACTAGTTGATGCAATGTTAGCAACATTGTTGCAGTAAACCTGGCTGGTTGTCATATTAGTTTACACCATGAAATGCTCGGTGTAAAGAGTTTTTTTTATGAATATGTTGCTACCATTATTAAAAAAAAGGTGATAATGGAACCGAAACTTTTAAGATGTATTTTTTTCACCATATTAGTATGAAAAACATTGAACTTATAATATTTTTTGTGTAAGTTTTGGATATCAAGATTTTAGTTTTGAAATATTGAACTAATCTAATCTAATTTAATTCCAAAGATTAGTCAAAGTGACATTTTAGGAGCGAAACATGACAATTAGTTTGGGACAAATGGTGTACTGAATCGAAGTTATATATTTAAGTGGAGTTCAATTGAAGCCTTTTTATTAAAATTTAAAATATGTAAATAGGGTGAGAATAAATATTCTCGTAAATATATAAGTTGTTCAATTCTTTTGGTATAAGAATTTATTTTAAATTCTTCTTATTTAAAATTCTAACTCCGTCATTGACTAAGCACATCGGTATTGTTCTTCTGATGGTCCCTACCTTTAGGTACAAAGGAAATTAAGTGTGAACTTGTGAACCAAATAATGGACACAACATTTGAGTACATAGTCCAACCTAGTACTTTGGTAGGCCCAAACATGAAATCTTTCCAACAAGACTTTTAAAACAAAATATTGTCAATATTATCCATTGCAATAACAAAAACAAGACGGAAATGTGATATTTCGATTATTACGTCTCAATCTCGAACAAGTTAAAATCGTCTGTATGAATTTTTAATAGAGTTAGTTACATCTTTGTTCATATCAGTAGTAACAACATTATTCTCGTAGTTCCTTATCCTATATCTATTGTTATTTCACATCTTGTATGCTTCGATTATCGCATACTTTTGTTGTATATTTTATTACTTGAGCCGAGGGTCTTTCAACAACCACCTCTATACCTCCACGAGGTACGGCTTATATCTGTATATATTCTACTCTCGTCAGACTTCACCTGCATGTGGAACCCCAACAACATTCATTGAATAGCACTACTAAAATGTCAAAAGCACAAGACATTATGCAGCATCTTGCAGAATATAAGGTCAGGAAATCCAATGTAAGAAACACAATAATGGAGGCTCCAAATTATAGAGCAAGAACAAAGACATGTACAATGACAATCCCCATGTAATTCATAAACAAAGCTCCCTAAATCCGTTAATCGGTTAATTTCATCTCTATAAATGATGAATAGATGAAACTACATCCTCGTCTGCCCCGTGTTTTAAGTTAACAGGACAGCCGAAGGATTGCCTGCAGGGCATCTTTGTCTCCGAGGGCGTCTAGGTGTCTTTCCCCACCCTGTTAGGCTTTTATTATCTTCCAAACTGGCATCAATGTTACTAAGCTGGTGCATTAGTTGAGAGCTTGTCGTTGTTGTAGTCATCACCGGGGTAGGGGCAGGGGTACTGGTGTCCACAACTTTTTTCCGCCTTCCCCTTGTTCCTCCGTTTCTTCCCCCATTCCTTCTTGTCAAACTGGAGTTCCAAATATGACCTGTTGCTCTCATCAACCCTCCGAATATCTGAATATCTTCGGTCACCTCATTTCTTGACAGTGAAACTAGACCCGGAAGGATATCCCTTTGGAAGTCCTTCCGTTGTCTTCCCCTCCTTGCATTCCCTCTTCGGGGTCGGTTTGTTAGTGAACTGGCCCCTGCATCTTCCACTATTTGGACTTCAGGAACAAATGGCTTGGGCATGTAATCTTCCTCCTTGGTCTCCGTTAGTTGCAACGTCATAGCTTCAAAGTAATCGATTTCCTTAAGAGCACTATGTGTAACCATCATCATGTTGTTTTTCCCTGTAACTTCTTTACCAGGTGGAGTACTATCAAGCTCGGCTGCACAAGAAGAGACCACATCAACAAACCATCGCAGACATTCAAGAGGATCATCAGATGGATCACTTTGTTTTTCCTCTATTATGGTGTAATGAGTGGATGACGAGATGGCAACTATTGCTTCTGCTGCAGTCCTGAGTAATTCCTCCTGTGCTTGCTGCAAAGATGCCTCACGTTGCTTGTCATCGTTGTCATCTTGTTCAGTGTCCATAACTACAGGGGCTTCCAGATCTATATCAAGAATAGTCTTCACATTGGCCTTATCGGTTTCAGAAGAAACTAGTTCTTCATCCTCAGTAATACATGAGTTCAAATCAAAGTGATTCCTGATGTTGACAGTTTTTGTCTCCGTCGCTCTCTCAGTAACGATTTTTTCTACAGCATCAGGTTCCTCGGGCTCAACCATAGAAAGGTCACAAGCCACATTAATGTCGATCACCATACTCCACCTCTCATGTCTGGTGGTCTTTCTCTCAGGAGAGGAACAAAGATTAGCCGAAGCGGAAACAAGTGATGATGACGACTCATTTCTGGAAGCAATGGGAATATCGAGGATTGGAACACCAAGAATTTTTCTTACATGTCGTGTCTCGCCCACTTCTTTTGTAGTCTTCACATGGTGATGTTCCAAAGCTGATGGATCACTCTGGCGATAAAGAGAGTTTGAGTAAGCCTGGACAAAGCCTGAATTTGCTGAAGTTTCACCAATCCTAGTATCGACGCCCTCATTTTTATCATTTCCTTTAGCTTTAAGCCATGGCAACACTGTCACAGGGTCTTGACGCTCTCTCTTTTCATTACCAAACTCGACATCTCGCCTGGAAGGCTCCTCGCTGAGTGCACTCGCTGCTAGCACATTTAAGTTGAAGCCTTTTGCAGGTTTCACATCCGCATTGTTAGAGCTAATGAGGAAATTCTCGCATGCATTATTCAAAGAACGTTCAGATGTAAAACGGTCCCCCTTAACGTAGCTCGAAGAGTCAAAAGCAGCTGAAGGGATGTGAATTGGTGATTCTTTTGTCCCCGATGAGGACCCATGGTAGAAGCCACTCCGGATGGGTAGCTCACCAGCACCACCTGGACGCAACCTAGAACCGTTACCATTTGTGTGCCAATAGTCTCCGATTTGGCTCTGAGATGACTGTGAACCCTTACCAACTGCTGCAGATGAATTGAAGAATGAGTTCGTGTGCAGCGAGGATAACCTCTGAGTAAAGCTACCATTTGGCTTCTCCCGAGAAGAGACAGAGTGCGACCACGAACTGCTAAATTCAGAGGAGCTTGCACACGGATATGGACTAGACATCTTGGAAGTAACAAATGGTCCCACTTGAGCATAGTTAGACTGCTCACCATTTCTGCGAGACATATCTAAACCATGTCCTGTTCTATCTTTCCAAATTTCATCCTTAATATGGTGAGCTAGATGAGTGCCCGGAGCTTGATAGGCTTTGCTAATCACTACCAATGCTTGATGGGAAGCTGCGGGTATCTTGTCGTCTTCAAAACCTCTTGGTAATGAAGCCAAGCTACCTTTGACATTACCTGCAAATTAAAGCAACTCGAAATAGGTACAACTGAATCCCAGAAGTGGCTAAACTCGAGTAATATGTAAGTCTTGGAAGGAACTATTACCTGTTTCATAAGCCGAAGCCAACCACTCCCTCTCTTTGCCTCTATTGCGATCGTATAGGTTACTTAAAGACTCATTTGTGCTTGCACAATTGGAATTCCAAGGCAAAGCGCCAAACGGCTGATTTGATTTTGCCGAAGCATTTATGCTTCTAGTCTCTTTATGATTGTTACCATGACCAAGAAAATCAACAGGATTGGTAGCTTCATCAGGCTGCGCTGGTTCATTTAGGTCAGCCAACCGAATTGAGCTTCTCAAACATGAAATAGATGTCGAAGCATCTTTTCGGATATCACATTTTGCACCACCACCAAGAAACATCGGCTTCCCACCTTCTGTATCCATGTAATCATCGGCTGGAAGGTGAAGATCAAACAACTTTTTCCGGACCTTTGAGGGCCTAGCCTCCAAAACATCAGAGGCTTTCGAAGAATAACCATTTTGCATTTGAACTCGACCGGGCTGTACACCATCCCCTTTTGAAGAACTAAAAGGAGAACTAACAATTTCAGTACCGGACGTAGATGGTCTAGTATAACTAGAATTTTCCAAGGGAAAGTTTGTGACATGCCATTTCCGGACATCCTCAGATGGTACTTGAGATCCTACGTGACTGGATGAACATGATGGCTCCATTGATGAGCGAAGTTTATGCATTTCCTTCTTTTTAAGTTCGTCCATCATGTCCCTTTGAATTCTGTAAAGACGATGAAGTTCCACCACCTACAAGCAAACCATTACATAAATATACTTAGAAACGCTGTTGACACTCGGCAATACAAGGATTACATGGCAGATGAGTTGAAGCAAGAGAGTCCAAAAGACCACGGTGTTAGGATATATAGAACTATACCGAAAACCAAAATCTCCAACTAAATTCTCGAAAAGGAAAAGAGAAAACAAAGGGAAGCATAACCTGATTCCGGAATATGGCCTCGTGTTCGAGCATTTTCTGCTTTAGAATGTCCTTATCACTCCCTGGATATGCATCAGTTACAGTCCTTGACGTGAAACCATTACAATATTGCCCGTTTGGCAAGGTCTTATCTCCGTGAAATAGGGGCCAACTGCTGCTATTAGAATCCTCATTAAGGTCCCGTATAGAGTAATAGCTTGGTAAGAATTCTTTACAGTGCACTTGTGTTCCCATTCCTGCCATGGCATCAAAGAATTTAACGAAAACCAAACAGTTCATTCTGAATAAACTTCGAAACTGTTCTAAAACGATGACCATAATGAAACAGAACTGAGATATTCTGAACCTACACATCTATTTACGAACATAAAGGAAGTTGCATCAGTAGACGTACAATTTCTTGAAATGATTACGGAGTTGGATAAAAAATACATAACAGCTTCGATAAGTGATAGCACAAGTAGCGATTTAAGACTAAGTTGATGTTACCTTACACAAAGTCCGGTATTCCTCAAGAGTCTTTTAGTTATGCGTTGTGACTTGTCTGTTCGTGTAGGGCTAAGTATGAGAATTAGAGATTCTCTAGTTTTAGAGAACCCCTAACTTGCCTTGAAAGACAAATTATTTTTGCCAACTAGACGATACCTTCATTGACAGTCCCATCGGTTATATCCTAAAACAGAAATAAGAACATCAGGACGCGTTGAAGAATTTCATGAAGAGAAGATCAATTGAAGAGATATGTCATGATGAACTCTTTTTTAGGTTATTTTACCAAAAGTAGAAACAGAAAAAAACTATTCTGCTTCGAGTAACATCTTTCAAAAGCTAACTTTGACCACTTTCCCTTAACATAAATCCGCAATCAATGCTTTATTAACATTTTGTCAGCATCCTAAGATAACTATGTTTACCAAGTAAAACAATCCAAATAGACCTGTTAAAAATATTCATAGAAATCTCGCCATTGCGATTTTCTAAGGAAAAATTGCCCCTGGAGCAGCACAAGTACTGCACACACGCTACAAGGTTCTCACCAGTAACATGGGGAAAAAATCCTAGCTTTTTTCTTTTCTCCAAGAGCACACTTTGTTAAAGTTATGTTCACACGCATACATCTCAAGACTTCGAAGTAATTATTTCCTATAGCATACAGTAACGAGGAACCAACTCTTCTTGTGTCCGTCATTAATTACAACCACAATATAGTGCACAAGGATACAAGAGGAAACAAACAAGATAACAGACACCGGTCAAGATCGCAATTAATTTGGAAATTTGTCTTTTAGCAACAGAAATCCAAAACTTTCCAATTACTGTAATCTACTGATGAAAACAGAAATAAGGATTTCACGGCACAATTCTTATTGAATAACACCAGTCAAGGTTGCAATAATTGATTGAATAGATACAAATTAATGGTGGCGGATCTGCACACGCAAGATTATCTCCTGGAGTAGAAGAATTTACCTGCTATGCGTGAATGTCTGTACTTCTCTTTTTTGTATATTTTCCTAAGCTTAACATGGGACAATTCTTGGATACCAGAACATGCCGTCAGCATCAAAAGAAAACTGTTGTTTCTACCGAGTAAAATAATCCCAAATAGACCTGTTAAAAATATTTGTAGAAACCTAACCGTCAAAGGACGAATTGCACCAGAGAAACCCAAGTATTGCATGCACTTTGCACGATTCTCATCTGCAGCATGTGAAAAAACTCCTAGCTAACATCAAACTACTTACAAGAAATGAATCAAACAATGCAAGAAATGTAATACTCAAGTAAGGATAAGAAAAGAGATGATCGAATATCTGACAAAATGATACGAGAAATAGTAAAAGGTGATGGAGTATAGGTTAGAAACAGAATCACTTGTTTTCTTAAAAGCTCTTTTACATTGATAGATAGGGGGCAGAGGAATCGAGGAAAGAGGAAAAATAGACTCACAAGACGTAAGACGACTTTATCCATTTAAAGCCACAGTAGATGACAACCACTTTTAGATATGTATCACAACTGAAAATCATAGTTAATGAACTATTCCTTTCTTGATTAATTAGTTAATGTACTTCTCTTACGTCGAATTTAATATGTGATGATTCTTAGATATTGCAGCATGTAGTCAGCATTGAAAGATAAATGTGCTTCTACCAAGTAAAATAATTCCTAGAAACCTCGCCATTGTGATTTTCAAAGGACAAATTGCACGAGAGCAGCCCAAGTACTGCACGCACTCTGCCCGATTCTCACGGGCAACACGTGGGAGAAAATCCTAACCTATTTTTCTCTTAGAGCACACTTTCAACAATACATGAGACTTCCATGGACATTTTCAATTATTGTTTTGTTAGTATTAATTAATTGCTCCCTATAGTATACTGTAAAGAGGAACCAACTCATTTTGACTGTCGTTAATTAGAACCACAATGTAATGCCCAAGGATACAAGAGGAACAAACAAGACAATGGATGCGTGTCAAGATTGCCATTAATTTGGAAATTGATTTCTAAGCAGCGCCAAAATCCAAATCTCTAATTACCGTAATCTACTAATGAAGACAGAAACAAGAATACCAGGACGCCTTGAACAACTTTATGAAGAGAAGATCAATTGTATAGATACTTTCCTGAAGAAGACTCTTCCGGATTTTTTTCCCATAAAGAGGAAACGGAAAAAACTATCCTGCTTCAAGTACATCTTTCAAAAGCTTAACTTCGATGGCTTTCCCTTTACATAAATCAGCAATTAATGTTTTGTTAACATTTCAATGAAAATGGCTGTATAGATCACAAATTAATGGTGCTGGCTAACACATGTAAGATAAACTCCAAAGTAGAAGGATTTGCACGCAACGTGTGAATGTGTAGACTTCTCTTTTGTACTCTTTTGCTAAAGCTTAACATGTGACAATTCTTAAATACAGGAACATGTAGTCAGCATCGAAGGATAACTATGTTTCTACTAAGCCGAAGTACTGCATGCACACTGCACGATTCTCACAAGCAACATGTGGAAAAAAATCCTAACTGTGGTTTTACTCGTAAAGAGCAATTTCAACAACACACGAGACGTCCGTGGACATTTTCAATTACTATTTAGTCAAAGCTATGTTCACATGCAACTTCTCAAAACTTAAAATTAATTGCTCCCTATAGCATATAGTAACGACAAACCAACTCATCTTGTTCATCATCAATTAAAACCACAATGTAGTTGCCCAACGACATGAAATGAAACAGACAAGACAACAGACAGTGGTCAAGAATGCAATTACTCTAGGAATTCATCTCTAACAACAACAACAACAACAACATACTCAGTGGAATCCCACAAGTGGAGCCTGGGGAGGGTGAAATGTACAGAGGCCTGACCACTACCTCATAGAGGTAGAGAGGTTGTTTCCCTCATCTCAAAAACAGGAATTCGTCTCTAAGCATCACAAAAATCCTCTGTCAATTACACACGAGACTCGTGGACATTTCCAATTACTATTTAGTTAAAAGTCATGTTCACACACATCTTCTCAAGACTTATAATTAATTACTCCCTATAGCATACAGTAACGAGAAACCAACTCGTCTCGTCCATCATCAATTAGAACCACAATGTAGTACTGCCCAAGGACACAATATGAAATATACAAGACAACAAACAATAATCAAGAAATTCATCTCTAAGCAACACGATAAACCTCGTTCTCCAATTATCATAATCTACTAATGAAGACAAACAACCAATCTTGTAATAGCACATAAATTGAATTTTAATTTACTCCACTCTCACCATGAATTTTCTAAGTTAGATTTTAATGACTTTCTTCTAATAAAGTTTCAATCTTTACTCATACAATAAAAAGTTTAAACCTTTACCCAAAACAAATCACTTTATAAGCCACAAAGTTTCAATCTTTTTCACTAATTAGAGTAAATTAAGCAGAAATCATAAACACAAAAACCAGAATAAAGATCCCAAATAAAATTCAAGAACTTAATCAAATCTACAAATAACATAAGACATACTTTATATACCATAAGAAAAAATATAAACACAATTACCCATAGAATCCAAAACCATTTTTAAGTTTTTAAACAAAGCATAAACAAAACAAAAAATAGAAATATTCTGTTCTTGAGTCTTTAAAGTCAAATAAGAATAAATCTAAAATTTTAAAAAAATAAAAAAATAAAAATAAAATATAGAAGAATTTACCTCAACTCCACATCTTGGAAACACCTCTTGAACAATGAACAACACTTAGCAACAATTCAAGAATCATGGAGAATTGAGTGAACCCCACAAGAAGAGAGAAGCATAGGAACAAAAATGGACAAAATAATAAATAGTAGTATATGATAAGTAACACCCTCCGTACTATTTCATGTGACACCTTATTAAAAATAATTTTTTTTAAACAGACTAAAAAAGAAAAAAATATATAAAAATTAAGAAAGAATTAGAAGGAAAGAACAAAAGGGGTAGTTTGATAACACCATTGAAGAAGCTCAGATCCTCATAAAACTGAAAAAAGATTGGAGATTTTGATCTGCTGGGGCCACACAATTTCTCAGAAAGAAAGAAAAAGAAAGCTTTTTTTTAGAGAAAGAGAGAGGGAAAATCAAGAAGAAGAGAGAGAAAGTGGGAGAGAAACAGACAGAACTTGTATGAGACTTCAAAGGTTGTGTACTATATTTTTGTAAAATAAGAAGAAAATCTTTACATTAACAAATGAGGCTTCTATAACAACAGTGACATGAAATTTGTCAACATCTGGTCTCTTATTTCTCCATTTATATTATTGTTAAATTTCTACCTAATTTATGTTATTCGTGCTTTTCAAAAATATTGATGAGTATATAATATAAAATTTTAAAATTTTATTATGGCGATCTATATTATTTAGACTCTTTAAAAATATTAATGTGTGTGTATTAGATTCTCTCAAAGTAGTATATTTTTTAAAGAATCTGATACAGATGTGGCATTAAAAGTGAAGAGTTTGTATAACTTAGATGTTGACAACTAGTAAGAGTTTGAAGAGTCCGCGCAACTTAGTTAGTGACAGTTGATAAGAATTTAAAGATATGTTATTGAAAGTAAAAAGTCCACACAAAAAAATTACATGGTGACTACTGGTAAAAGTTTGAGCAGATAGAAATTATAACAAATTATTATGATATGATATGATATTATGAAGAAAAAAAAAGATAAAATATATGAATTGATATTTAAATTTGATTTTAACTAGTAAATAAATATTTTAATTTTAAATATGTGTATCTAGATCTGATATCTCAAAACATATCTTTATTGTGTTAACTAAAAACTGCAGTTTACAAAATGATCATTTAAATATGTTCAAAATTTATGTGTCATATCAGAAATGAGGTGTCTATGAGACACAATAAAAATAAGTTGGAATATTTAGTCAGCAGTTGACATCAAATTAAAGTGCTTAGACGTGCAATTTTGAAGTTGAGATTCTTACTTACCCGCTAAGATCGAGTTTGAACATGTATGCTTGTATTACCTATAAAAGATTATTTTGGAAAAAAATTAATTTTATCTAAAAAAGTAATTTATTAAATTATCCTTATTTATGGAGTATTTTATTTCAATTCTTTTCTTTAATCATATAAATATCTCTCCACATTAATAGTAAAGATTAAAATGATAACTATTTTTAAAAAAGATTAATTTTAATAAACACAATAACCAAAATGAATAGAAAAATATGATAAATATTAAGTTTTTAGTTGAAAACTGACTATTATAGAGTAATATCTTTTTTAATGATTTCCTTATTGTTGTCATTGTAAATAAATAAATAAAATATGTATGTGTTTTTGTTTGTAGATTCTCTCCACCTTCCTTGCTTTTGGTGTACTATAGTCTATAGATATTAATGGGGAAAAAACCAATCCATTGCCTTATATTAAACCAAAAAAAACATCTTAATTTATCATTTAATTAATAAATTACTATATTTTGGTGTAAATTATTCGATAATTGTATATTATTGCATTGACATACTTTCAAAAGATAAAAATAAATAAATAAAATATCACTTAATCTTTTTAAGTCTTTATGGAAAAGGTGAGTTATAGCATCAATAATAAAATATTCAAAGTTGGACACATGTTTTTTTTAATTTTTTTGAATTTTGAGTGCCTTTATTTTGTTCACCATGGGAATTTATTTATTCCTTATATATTTGTAATAGAATATTTCCTTTAAAGTAGTTTTCTTTTTAGTTCTCACCGTTAAACTTTACTTGTACTAGTCAAATTCTGTAAAAAGATTCTTTTATTGTCTTTATGTCTTTCTCCTATATTTCTTTATTTAGCATTTTTAAAAAAAAAAATGATGTTCAATATTCATATATGTGATTTCGGTTAAATGAAATTTCTGATCATGTCATTAAAAGTCATTGGCTAATTCAATGGGGTTCTCTATTCTATTTAAGGTTAAAATAGTTGTTTTTTATTCGTGGGATTTAATTTTTGTAATTTCTAAACAGTCTCTCTATTTCTATGAGACAGTGGTAAGGTCTGTATATATTTTATCCTCTTCAGACCTCACTTGTGGAGTTCTATCGGATATGTTGTTGTTGTTGTTGTTGATATTGAAATCTCGATTAATTTAAATTAATATCGTGTAAGATTTATTTAACAAAGGAAAACTATCTTATTCATTAATAATCGGCATACTCACTAATTAAATTTCTTTTTATATTCAAATTAAAATTCGAACTTAAGATCTTTGATTAACGAGAAATGATAGTATGTACTGTTTTGCAACTTCAAAGGAAATAATTCTAAGTTACTCTTTTAATATTGTACATAATTAATACTTAGAAGTTATATATATGATACTTTGCATTTTTGTATTTGTACGTTACACTAACTTCAAATTATGAACATTCTAATTTTGTATTTTTTTTTTTTGTAATGTATTAGATTTCTTTTTTTTACTAAATCAAGGAGAGCCCCGATTAGTTTACCAAATAAAGCAGGTTGTCGTGATGATATCTTTTAATATTGGAATTTTTTTCATCATAAGATTGATCGAATCTGTCGTAAACACTCGAGAGATCTTAAAACAGGCTAAAATAAAAGATTAAGAAGTGTTGCAAGAGAAGAAAGAGTTATTTAATTGTTAAAACAAAATTTAATGTTGTAATATATGTTACAAATTTGAGGCTTGCTCAAACATGTTAGAAGAAAAAAACATGTTTATATTATGTAGCAATAGTTTTTTTTTTTAATTTGGTGTTCAATATATGTTTTGAGCTTGATTAACTCATATTTACGTCACATAAGTCCATCAAAGAGAAAACAATTCTCTTAATAATAAAAATAAGGATTTAGAATTTGAACACGAATTTTTTACCTTGCTCCGATATCTATCACTTTGATCTGGTTTCTAATTAATTTGAATGCACATATCAATAAATTCACTGTGGGGGGGGGGGGTTGTGGGGGGGGTTAAGACTAAGGCAGAAGGGATGTTATCCATCTCACAATAATCTTTGATGTTATAAATGACTATAATATTCGAAATTATTAGAGCCTTAAAAATTAAAACGATTAATTTATCACTAATTAAAGCCAATGCTTGCATAACTCTTTAACAACATAGACAACCAACTTGATTTAACTTTCTAAGTAGTTGATAATACAATTTAGAAGAATAATAAGTATATTTTTAATAATAAGTAATTATAAGGTTTACTTTAATGAAACTTAATCTTTTTATTTTATTTATTTTTTTTATTTTTTTTCCATTTTAAGTGATCTTTCAATTATCTAAATAAAGTACTTAATTTAGCATTTTAGAAGAGTACTAAGAAAATCAGACAAAAGTGGGACCCACTGACACTTGTGTAGGATGATGTTTGTATAAAAAAGATTTTTATTTTTTTACTATTTTTTTCTAGGGTTATAGTTATTTTACTAAAATACCCTCAAATTTAGGTTTATTTACTGAAAATTAGAAATAATATATATATAAAAAAAAGGTTTTTAAATTTATTTATTTATAGTGCTTCTGATTGTGTCTGATTGGTTGATAGAGTACTGTCTTGTGTAAGAACAAAGTACTGTACAAAATACCATTAGATTTGAAAAGTACCAATATGGTATTTTTAATTGAAAGGGTTCAGAATCTGAAAAAATAAATATACAAACTAGTTAAAGAAGGTTTGATATTTATTATATATACATAAAGAATATTAAATTAATTATATAAAAAATATATAATTTTTCGTCAAAGGAGGTTTGGATGAAACCCCTAGCCATAACGTGGCTCTGTCCCTACATGTGGTGCAAAAAAATCCTTAAATATTTGTGTAATTATATATTATTTCCCTAACTTATATTTCTTTCTTTCCTTCTGGCATATCTAGGTATTTCTGCTCTTGGGTTATGTGTTGAGGGTTTTAGGAAACAGTCTCTCTACCTCTATGAGGTAGCGGTAAGGTCTGCTTACAATCTTCCCTCCCCAGACCCCACCTGTGGAATTCTACTGGGTATGTTGTTGTTGTTGTTGTATATATTATTTCACTAAGGATAAAAGAAAAACCTTAAAGTTAAATTATTTTTAGTTATAATAAATGATATTCTTTATGGAACAGACTAAAAAAAATGATATTATATAAAATAGGATACAAGGGAGGAAAAAAGTTTGATGAAATAAAAATTACACCACCAAGGGACCCTCTTTTTATATAAATTTATGTGTTGCTATTTCGATATTGTGTAAAATTTATAGTGGAGTAATAAATATTATTGCGTCTTTAATGAAAAATCATGAATTTAAATTTTGAATATAAAATATTCATTAATAAGGACCGTCTTACTATCATAAAGTGAAATTTTTCAATGTAAAATCAGATAAATCGAATTCTAAATTAAACATCAAACATAATGAGGGAACAAAAAAAAGTATTGCCGTTTCCAACTGTCAATCGTTTTCTTAAATGGGTTTTTAATATTCTTTACTTTTTGCACTCTTATGTTTTAATTTAAAAAAATATTATTTTTTAAAAAATTTGACTTGCATCATGTTTAAATTTTATAGAATTAGAAAAATACTTTGGTTCTTTATATATTATTAATTTAAAATCACATAATTTAATTTTTTTATTTTCTTAAAATTAATTTGTGTCTAATCAAAATTAGATAATTTTACCTTTATTGTAAACAAATAATACTGACTAGTATAATTTTCAAATTTAAAACGTAAGGATATTGGTGTTGAGTTTCCCAATAAACTTTTGTTTTGTTTTTTCTTGACACGTGGTATAGAATTTTTGATTTTTTTTAGTTTCACACTTGATGTTCGGTGTCAATATTGAAATTCGATTATATTTGAATTCATGTCACTTAAATCTCATTTGCGATGAAGTACTCCCTGTCAAAGATATTTTCATAAGAATTTATTTATTCTCATTCGTTGCATGACATCCTTTGATGATGAAAAATATATTTTAGCACTGTATAAATTTCAATTGAATAATATTCTGAATTAATTAGCTGTGAATTGCATCGAAGAAATCATTTATTTAAATAAAATATAACAATTGACTTAACTTTTATTTTGTTAGTCAAGTTGAGAGTGGAATTTGGAACTAAAGTGATTGACTTTTACTAATATTGAATATTTAGATTCTACTTTATCTAATTATAGTAATCATTGTTTGATTAATTTTTCATTTACCCTTTGTTTAATTAGTTGGATGTTTAAAGTGTTTCTAAATAACTAAAATCTTAGATGGTGACTTTTGACCTAAACTAAAAGATGAAGATAAAAAAATAATTATATCAAGAAAAAATAATTAGAGTGGTTGGTTCATATTTTATTAGGTACTAAGTAAGATTAGTTGTTGTGGTTAAAAGGTAATTTTCCTTCTTTTTTCTCAAAATAGAAAGTAATATCTTTCTCTTCCAGGGACTAACATGGGTATTTACGATATGTCACTCATATCATTCGCATATTTATGACAATCGAATCAGAGTCGATACATCTTTTTATATATTTATTTTCAAATTATGACTAAAGGTAATTATAACCTGTGAAAGGGTATAATAAAGGTGGTAAGTTGAGCCTTACCCCATTGTCTCATTATTTTCATTCTCGTATTGTTGATCCATTAATGATATGTTACTTTTTTTTAAACTATCAATGTGCAATTTTATTTGTATAACAAATATTTACGCATTTCATTTTTTTTATTATAATGGTACTTATAATAATGATGGAATAATTTATCTACGATCAGCGTTTAAATCAAAATATACCAACTTACCATAATTAAATTATAAATTAAAGTAAAAATATGTATAAATTAAACATAAGATTCCAATCATGAAAATGATATAAAGTTGGTAATTTGATGAAAGAACAATTTACATGCCAAAATTACCCTTCCTTTTTTTAGCAATGTTACACATTTTACCAACCTATATAACTTATTTTTTACATTATTTTATTGCTATTTTAATAAATCATTTTATTGAAATAAAAAAAAATTATTTTTAATTATAAATTTTTTTTTTAACAAACTAAAAAGATATGCCATGTAGAATGGTATGCCCTCTATTTAAAAAAAGATGACTTACTTTCTATTTTAATCTATTCCGAAAAGAGTAACTTCTTTCCTTTTTTAACAATATTTCAATTTAAACTTTTCACATGATATGTTTAAAATCACAAGATTAAAGAATAATTTAATACATTTTATATAACTTTAATTTACATATAAAATTAAAAAATCATTTTTATTTTTTTAAATTTCGTACCAAATCAAACTAAGTCATTCTGTTTTTAACGGAGGAATATATTTTATTCCTATTTCATTAATATGTGATGTTGCTTGGAGATTTCACAAATCAATAAAAGTCTCACATGCCCTTTTCCACTTGTCTCATTTCTAGCAAACACACTATCCTAATTAGTTTAAAATATTCCCCACACACTTGGTTTGTGTTTATTGCATGTACTTCCCAATTTAGAATGCATTTTTTTTTGTTATTTTTATATGTTCATTATTTTAAAATATGTTTTTATTAAATATTTATAACCTATTAAGAAGGCATTTTTTTATTTTATTTTAATATTATTATTTATTCTTTAAATTATAGATTTCTATTTAACAATTAATATAGATATTGTGATAAAATATCTATATAATTATTATTTCTTAAATAAAGTATAAAGTTTAGTGTGGATAAGTAAAAGTGAATAGATGAAATATGGTATTTGATTTAAGTATTAATTTGCATACACTTTAACTATTTTATCAGTCATCTATAATTAACTTCGCACTTTGAAGTCTAGGCAAATGGAAAAAAATCACATATTTTTGTTTGTTTCTAAATAAGTGTTGCTTTAGCCAAAACCTGTTAGGCTTCTACAAATATGTGTATCAAATAACTCAATTTATTTCTATTTTTACCAACTATTTTTTGCCTGAACAAATATTAAGTAACTCGATTTATCTAAATTTAAGCATATTAAAAAAAAAAACTACCTCCCAATTTATTAACCATTAAGTCTTTGGATTATTAGCCCTATTACATCATTATTTCCCTTTATTCTAAGATAAACCTTTTAAGGAATGATATTTTATAACTTTATAAATTTGAACAAATCATTAAAGGTGTCAAATGTAGACTCATAACAATTTTCATTTATTTGTTTGTTTAGTTTTCTTAAATGTAACTTTAGAATTAAGTGGCTCAAAAAAATAAAAAATTATTGCGTGTGTCACGCATTAGCATAAAAAATCTCATATGAGTTTAAATTTGATTAGGAGTTTGATTAGCTTAAGTTTGAATCAGTCTTTGGATTATTAAGTTGTTTCATATTATATCCATTTCAACCTTCAAATTAACATATCGCTAATTTATCTGGTTGAAGTAAGGTTGCATATCAGTTAGTTCAATTCAGTTTGATTTTAAAGTTTATCGGTTTGACTTATCAATTATCGGTTCTTAAATATGCTAAATCATTAATGTTATAGAATCATTAAGAACTTGGCTTATCGATTTATTAGTTATTAATTGTTAAGGATTCAACCGTTAACATTTGACACAATTTTATTTGTTGAAAATTACTTAGAGACATGTTGATAAATCAAATGAACCATACACATGAATTGACAGATTACATTTTGTTCAAACGCAAATACTATCATATTGTAGAATAACTGAGTTTGAGACAATAAAAAATAAATGTATGAAACTGTAAAGGACTTTATATATCAAATGGTACAAATATATAATTATTTAATTTACTATTGGGTTATCGGTTAACCCGTTAAGAAAAAACCTAAAATCTTTAAAAATCAATAGCCTAATAATAAATAAATTTTGAACCATTATCGAAACTATTAAATCAATAATCCATTATCGAAAAATCAATAACTTCTTTTCGATTCGAATAATCAATTTTTGTTCGATTTTTAATAGGCCTATATTAAAGTTTGAATATTTTATATTTTCATTTTGTTAAAAGTTAGTACCCTTATTAATCATATTTAATTTATAGAACCTTTATAGATCAACAATAATGTCACTACAAGGCAATTAATTTTGTGACACGAAAAAAAAAAGAAAAAAACCTATGTATATTACTTTTCAAAGGTGGCCATAAATCACTTATATTTGGTAACGGTCGTTCTCCAAATTACTGTACAAAG
>JAABOM020000092.1:6846286-6868004 GCA_011800125.2 Solanum clarkiae
ATTTGACAAATATACATATACGATTCGCTTCTCTCTACTCTGACTCGCCTTTCTCCTCCCTCCTCTCAATTTCGCTTGTCATATATACAAATATATGTGTATATTAATTACATATATACAATTATATGATAGATATACACATACAATTTGACAAATATAAATATACAATTCTCTCTCTCTTCCCTCTCTCGATCTCGCTCGCCTCTCTCGTCCTCTTCAGGTCAGATAGCATAGGTTATATTATATATTTATGTAAAATATAACTATTTGACCATGTTAAATTTAAAATTTATGCTATTTATGAAAGTTCCCCAAAGAATGACTAAGTTGCCATTTTTGGTGACCAGATGTTGTTTGGCCTCTTCTCTTTCTAATCTTTCTTCTTCCTTTTTTTAAAAGTTTTTTTTTTTTTTTTTTTTTTTGTGGTTGTGCTATTAAAAAGTTTTTTTGGTTTATATTTTTTTATTACCTTTTTAAAATTTTTTTATTGATTGTTTCATTTTTGTAGAAAAATAAATATTTATGCTATTTTATTATTTTTTTAAATTTATGATTCTATTTTATTAAGGTGGGAAGTTGGAGTATATAATAGTCAAATAAATATCAACATTGATATGTTACATAATTATTTATACAATATTAACACACGATTATGCATCATTTATATAATGTTGATACATTACATACAATATATACAATATCAATACACTTTACATACTATTTTATATAACATTGAATATATAATTATACATAATTTTATACAATCAAACACAATTGCGTCTTTAATATTGATAAAAGAACAATCCAAATTGATTAACCAAAATACAAACTATTATTACTCAAAAATACTTTTTTTTTTTAAATAATCTTCTAGAAAATACCTCTTTTAACATAAATCGATTTTAAAGAATTAGCTAAAGGGTAACTTTCTATTTCATTTTTACATATCCTTTTTTTCCATCAATTAAAAAACCTACATCTTTTTATATTTTTTAAAAATTAACATATTTTTTTTTAAAGCTCTTTAATTTTAATTTTTTCACATGATATGTTGAATTTTTAGCCATGACAATTTTTTTATTTACTTTCCAAAAATTATTCACTTTTTGACCATAAAAATTCACCAAAAGCCTTATTTTCACCTTTTTCATTTTCAATTTATTTTATTTTAAAAAATCCTAAATTTTTTATTTTCACAAAATATCTTCATCAAAATTATATTTTATGTTCAAATAATATTTTATATATTCTTTAAAAAATACATCTTAATTCAAAAATATTAACCACACAACCTATAACCAAACAAAATTCCATCTCCAGCTTCAATTTTAAAAATTCTGAATATATATTTTTTTAGTTTTCACGATCAAACACCTATCTCTGAGAGGGTTAAAGTGTTTGATCCTAAAACTTCAAGGGTTAAAGTGTTCGATTCTATAATCAAATAAAATTCCTACTCCAACTTCCATTTTGAAAATTTTGAATACATTTTTTTTTTTAAAAAAAAAAATTCATGATCAAACATCTACCATTATAACAGGGTTAAAGTGTTAATCCTAAAACTTCAAGGAGTCAATATATTATTTCTTTCGTCCTAATTTAGTTATCAAGGTAAGAATTGACAGATCCTTCAACAAAAAATTAATAAAGTATATAATTTAACTAAAACAATTTTAAAAAATATTGTATGTTTTGAAAATTATACCATAACAAATAGAGTTTTTACTTAAGAATAACAATTATTAAGGATAAAATTGAAAAAAATAATTAATTTTTTTTTGATTCTTTAAAAATTAATAACTAATTTAAGATAAATATGTTTAATAATTCTGACAACTAAATTGGGACGGAAAGAGTAAATTAATTTCTTTTCCTGTGTACTTTATTGGGTAAAGTGAAGAAGAATTTCAAATACAGCTGCACAGCACCACATTTTCTTTGTCTTATTTACACTCTTTTTTAGAATACACCTCTGAAACTATATAGCAGCTCTGTTGAAGGAGGCAGAAAGAGGGTTTTGTGGGGTTGAAGAGGAATGGAGAAAGCTTTAACTAAAGTTGGGAGCATTAAAGTTGGAAGCTTTTGGCTAACCAAGAAAGCTAAGGCAGAATTCAACAACATCTCTCAAGATATCAATGTATGTTTCTTCAATTTCTCTTTTTTTCTGATCAAGATTTCATTTTTATTGTTGTTTCTTCATTTGGGGTGTTGTTAATTTAGTTTTTTTTGGGGTTTTTAATTGTATACATTGAACCCCTTTTGCTCATTTTTTGTAATTGGGACATTTAATTCTTGATCCAAGATGCATAAAGTGTGTATATTAGTTGAATCATGTTAGAGTGGGTTAAAGTTCCACATTGAGGAATGGACTGATGGTCTACTTATGTGAGATTGGATAGTATATGTTAGTTGAATCATATTAGGAGTGGTTAGAGTTCCACAGCTAGGAATTGACTGGTGGTTTTCTTATATCAATTTGGGCAATCCTCGCCTTATGAGCTAGTTTTTGGAGTTGAGTTGGGGCCAAATGGAAGCTAAAACAAGAATGGACCTTACTCTGATACGATGTAAATCGTAACCTTTTAAGTTTCTTTGGGCAATCCTCACCTCATGAGCTAGTTTTTGGAGTTGAGTTGGGACCAATCGGAGGCCAAAACAAGAATGGACCTTACTCTAATACTATGTAGATCGTAAGTTTTAAGTTTCTTGGTTTTCTTCTTTGCCTCTTGTTGTTGGAAGTTTTGTTTTTTTGCAAGTTATTTGACAATCTAGGTCTCTCTATATTAGACATTGGTTGTGGCATATCTTTGAATCTTGAGTGTCGTTTGTCTAGTTACTAAATTGAGGAACTCCAATGCATCAAGTTAGGAGCTTTAATGAGCAACTTATTTTTCTTAGCGAGTTTAATGTTATTTTGACTCTTAACCATTTAATGGATCTAGTTGCACTCTCATCATCTGCAATTTTCTTACTTTGCGAGAAGTTTCAACAGGAAATACTAGAGAAAAACAAGTATTTAAAAGTCAGTTTTGTGTTACCTTAATGGAAAATGGATCCTACTTGATCTTTTCCTAGCTTCTTGCAGTTATATCTTCTTTGATTCTCGGGTTGTATAGTAGTTGTATTCATTTTTTCTTATGTTCTAGGGGGCTAAAGAGAGCACCAAGATCATGCTTTTCGGTGTTACTTCAGAAGTGTAGAACTAACTACATTATTAGGCCATTGAGGAAATTCTTAAATAGGTAATAAGAAAGATCAACAATCTCTTTAAGGTCTCAAATATATGTACCTTGAACTACCAATTATTGGAAACCTCTTTACCTCAAAGGTACGGGTATGGTCTACGTACATCCTATCCTCCCTAGACCCCACTTGTGGGATTACACTGTGTATGTTGTTGTTGTCATATTAGGGTAACAGCTTATACAAAATGTGATGAGAGTTCGTTTGTAGGTGATCATTGTCCTTTCATATATGTCATCTTAGCTAACAGTAGAAATACGCTTTGAATTTGAAAGAAAAAATCTGTGCATTTTACATGCTAAAACTAGAATCATATATACTTGGTTGTTTGCTGGATTGCAGCTTGTTTATCGGCCATCAATTAGCTGTCCTGTTTATATCATCGAAGGAGATTGTACTATCATCTGATTTTCCAAATACCGAACACAAAACTTTAATCTGTCTCAACTCAAATGATTAATTTATTGTCGCAGAGCATCTCAAATACTGTTGAAGAGAAGGCGAAATGGATCTTTAACAAGCTAAAAGGTGCATATTCATTTTACAGCCCAATTTATGTGGCGCACTTTTCTCTTTAATCCGTCCCCAAAAGAATATCACCTCTTTTTTGTAGCTACACAAGTGGTCTAGGAGTGTTTTAGATCACAAATTTCAACTCTTCCGTTCTTTCTTAAATTTTATGTCAAGTCAAACGGTGCCATATAAATTGGGACAGAAGGAGTATTTGTTTGGTCAAGTGAATTTTACGTCTCATTTATATTAACCACACAATGAATTCTGAGAACTTTATATTCTATTTTTTCCTGATTAGGGACTCCTATGAAGAGTTTGACTGATCTTCTTCGAGAACACAATCTCCCACCAGGCCTTTTCCCTCAGAACATAACGAGTTATGAATTAGACGAGTCCAAAACAAAGCTGACGGTGTACCTTCCTTCCCCATGCGAGATAACCTTCAAGGACGGCACTCTGATTAGGTATGCTACAAGGGTGAAATGCATTTTACTAAGAGACAAGCTTATTGGCATAGAAGGAATGAAGACTAAAGTCTTAGTATGGGTGAAAGTCACAAATGTAACTGTTGAAGGCCAAAGGGCAGAGAAGGTTTGGTTTACTGCTGGTGTAAAGAAATCAAGGCCAAGGGAAGCTTATGACATTCCTCGCGATGCTGTTAGAGTAAAAGAGTTTTGAGAGTCCGATTATTCATCAAACAATGAGTCCTCAGTAATCAAAAAGATTTTCGAGTAGGCTATGTTTTGATGGTGTTTTTGGTCAGTGACTTCTCATCGTAGCAAAATCGTTACGATGAACACTCTTCAGGAAAGAAATATATGGAAACATGTGACAATTCAAAAATTCAGTTGTTGAGTGAATCAATCTAAGATGTTCTGTATTCTATAACAAATTATGTCTGTTTTATTTCTGAAGAACCTCAAACTAGGTGCTGCTCAGACAGTTTGGACCATAAGGGGTTGTTTGGTAGGCGAGATGAGATAAGTAAGGATATCCCACCTTCTGTATGGGATAATAATCCTACTATTGTAGTACAAATGATGAGATAAAATAATCTCGGGATTCACTAGTACACATAACCAAACATGGGTCATGGGGATAAAGTTAACCTCTAATTCTATATTGGAATTATTATCCTTATTTCATGTACCAAACGACTCTTAATTCTTTTGCATTTGTTAGACCTCAAATATGAACGTTGCAAGTTAGATATAATCATAAAGAGGTTTGGATCAACAACAACATATCCAGTAGAATCTCACAAGTGGAGTCTGGAGAAGATAAAAAATACGCTAACCTTACCACCACCTCATAGAGATGGAGAGGCTGTTTTTGGAAAATCTTCGTCTAAAAGAATCGACCCTCATAAGCAGAAGGTACTAGATATGAAAAAAAGGAAACATAAAGGAAAAAAAAACGACTAATAATGAAAAGCAAATAATAGTATGTAAATACGATTAAAGTAAACAAATATGAGACGAATAATGACAACATAGGATATAGAAACACGACTAGTCCTACTAAACTGCTTTAATATAACACTTGTGATGAAGAATATTACTCCATAAGAATACACACATCCATGAAAGACCAAAGCTTAGCTAAATTATCAAAACAAAAGATAATTAAGTGATGAGATAAAGGGACAGCTTTATCAATCGAATTGGTACTCAGAGTATTCTCAGTTGTCAAAAGGAAAAAAAAATTATCTTGGCTAATTTGATTAAATATAATTTGCAACAAAAAAGAATAAGAACATCACTAATTCATAAAGATGTTATATGGATGTATAAATAACTGCAATATGAATGAATGCCCAGAAATGTGGTTTCTTTCTTTTTGGCATCCGCTACGTTGATCCTACCATGTATCATTGTCAATCTTTATTACCCCGTCGTGTTCTTCTTCACATGGGGATTACAGATGACTCCCGAATGATCTCATATATACATACCGCGTTCTCAACAACCAACAAAACAATGATGCACCATTCCAGTAGATCTGACTTTCTGTTTTGAAGAACTTCCTGAAGAAAGTGAATGTTATGCTGCAACAAGGAAAATTCCGTTCAGAAATAGAATAGAATTGTACTTCAAAAGATTGAATAAGTGCAATTGCACACAGTGGTATGAGATACATAAAGCTTGCTCATAATTACATTCATATCAGCAGTCAGTGAATGAGAGTTGAAATGAATATCTTTGTACGAAATAGCACTGAGTCAGAAGAAAGATTGTCGACAAACATAGCCATGAACTCGCCCAAAGTTGCTTTGATAAATTATTGTTCCTTTTTAAGGGAACTGACCGAGACCTACCCGATGTATCTACATAAATGTGTTAGTGCATAGCTGTGTGCATGTCATAACAACTAAAATCAGTTATTTCCTTCCCTTTTTCATTACTTCTTCCGCTGAGTAGTCACATTTATAGACAAGTCATGTTAACACAAATTTGTTCTCCCTAACATTCAAAAGCAAGAAGAATTTTAATAGGATCTGTAAATAAGATAAAATAACGTAGGGCAAACAAAGGAGATCAATACCTCGACAAACTTTAGTTTGAAGTTGAGGTTCCCAAAACGTTGTGAGACCTCGTATTCCTCCCGAAGGTACTCGAGTATCTGAGCATATTTTGCATCTCTCCAAGCAATTTCAGATCTTAAAAATGAGTTGCAAAACAAGGTAAGATATCTAGAAAGATCACCAGTGACAACCACCTTACTACACTAACTCAATACTTAGAAGAAACAACTAGCTCTACTATCCTATAATACACAAATTTCTGAAACTTTGAACAAATGGTTACTCTATAAGTCCATCATCAAGGCACGCAAGATTTTATGCACAAGAAAAGAAAAACATTCAAAACCTGAAACTTGCAGGCATTTAACCCCTTAATTTCTATTTTTAACGCCCTTTCTATTTCCAACGACCTACCCCTTGATCGAAAATTCATGTCAAGGAGCCACTGCACTAGCTTCCCTTCATTAACCCTAGGAATATGTAAACATTGCCCTTGTATTCAACTGTAAACCCATCGAAGAAAAAGCAACTACAAAGACAATCAAATGTGAAGCGCTAGTTGATTTTAGAAAGAAAACAAGTGAAATACAGTTACTCTTTCCCATGAGTATGTGTTAAAATGTGACCATCTCATGTTTAAAGCTTAAGTAGTTAGAGAGCTAAAAGTCTCCTCTAAAAATCTATCTTCAACTCTTTTGAGAAATTTGTCTTTTACACAGCATGTCAAACCAGAAGAAAGAACCCCTAAAAGCTACGAAGCTTGCTGGGTTGGGAACCTCATAACAATTGTGAGATGGCAAGTAATCCAGAATTCCCAAAAGGCAAGTTTGCTTCTTCTTGCAGAACTCTTTGACAGCCCCAAAAACATATCTGAGATTGCAAATATACCTGAACATGAATTTTCCTAAAGGTTGAGACGTCGAGTGGCTACAAGCATGTGTATACATGGATTACCACACACAGAATCCCAATGCAAATGAAAGTTAAGAAATTGTAACCAAAAATTAGTTTTAGAAGAATTTGTTCAGCACATGTAAGAATCAGGACCATGTTCAGATATTTCACCACCACAAATACAGGTTTGGAGGCAGGTCGTGTAAATGATGACAAGTGTCACATTTAAACTAAAGGAGACACGATGGTCTATTTCTTATCCATTTATCTTTAACGTAACAAAAACCTGACAAAAGAGGAACTTATCCTTTCTGAAACAAAAACATATAAAATGTTGACTAACAGCAAGAACGAAAACGTGGAGCAGTACTTAACCACTTTCAGGAATAAAGAAAGCACACAAAAGCACTTTTAAAGCATTACCTTTCAAAGATACCTACTTTCAAAATTACATCAGCTATATTTGAGTTAGCCTTGCCCACAAGTTGGAACAATTTCTTCCTTTTCATTGTGAAAGTGCCCGTCTTCTCCATTTCACGATTTATCCCAGCAAACTCTTCAACCATACAATCAACCTACAAGCAGGACAGCATTCAATTTCACTGAAGTTGGAATTACTAGCCAATGTCTTTCTACTTATCATTACAATTTTGTGCTGTCTGTTTAATGAAGCATGCTTCTCAGCTTTTCCAGATGGTGACAGTAAGAGTTGTACGATTTCAAACAGTTACCATTAGTTGGTTCAAGCATAACCAAGTTCTGGAATATCTACCTGTGAGACAAAGTAATCAAGGGCAATACTTTGGCCAAGCACACTGCTAATGATACGAATACTATCTGTGTCCAAATTTTTCAGAACTATGTGATCTGCACCTCCCTGCATATCCTCGACCAGCAATGGCTTCTCTTTTACAGCATAATCTGGTAGAAAGTGAAGAGGCCTTCATAATAAGAGAAATATCGTAGACGGTAGAAAGAATGTTCGAAAGAGCAGATTACAAGTAAGCAGCAAAGATGCAGCATTTGGCATGTCTATCTGTGTTAAGTGGAAGAAAACGACCAGAAATTATTTAGAGAACATCTTGGGTTACGCATTGCTTAATACACCACAAATAATCATATGGTTTCCATTCTTTTCCGTCCAACAAAGGTCCCAGTATCACATAATTGACCTTAATTAGCTGGCCAAAATTTTTAATTGCTAAACCAACTGCATTTATCTTAGTCTAACTCTAATACACAGAGAACAAATTAAGATCCTCCACATGCTTAATTAGTCAATTCAGACTTATTTTCCACTTTCCCTCACTTTTTTCTAAGTATGTGTGGTGCGCATATACATTATGACAGTTCATCAAAAATTATATCTACTTCTCTCAGATAACAATCGCAGAAGAACATAAGATGAAATTATGCCATTTCAAATAAAAACGAACCATCTTTTTTCATCTCACGAAGCAACCCAGACGCATATCTTCTCACAATTTGCAAGTAGTACTCAGCTTCATCATCCTCCACATTGAACAGGACAACTGAACCATACTGGAATACAACCATATAACTGCAACCATTTGTGTGTCCTCCAAATCTAAGGAGCTGAAAAATAAATGTTACACTATGATGAAAGGCCCAGTGCATTGATAGTCCATTCAGGCACAAGAGTTTCATATATGATGCTGCACTACTCTAAATAAATGGTGATATCATGGCAATGCCTAATTAAATTCACCTCCAAAAAACAGAACAAAAGCCAGAAAACAATATAGTCCTTCCTGTTATTTATTACATGCATAGAAATGTCTCCAAGAGAGAAAATTAGACAAGCATCATAGCAAAGTGAACTTATAGTTTAAAAATTACAAAGACATCAAGCTGTTATACTTTTTCATTTAAAAAAGAAAAGAAAATAAAGACTGCAAACTGTTCAGTGAAGAGGTTAAAAAGGATACCAAGCTCAACTGGCTAACCAAAAAGCATAAAACGGGTTGGCATAGACTAAACAGGCAAATCATCAGTCTTCATTTTTTTAAAATTCAAATAAATGAGCAAAAGATCAACCAAAACATATGAGCAAGACGGACACCTTTTATTTCTTATGTATTGTAGAAACCATTATAGCACAATCATTAAAGGTTGAGTTACACTCGCAATTTTTCAAACTCGCCTAATGGTTTTAATAAGTCAGGCCAGCTGACTGAAGTGCCCCGTTGAACTAATTGGTCACCTACAGCAGGCTTACATAACACCTCTACAAGCTGTAAATGCAAAGCAAACAAAGTTACAACTATTTCCACTGTTTGAAGGTATCTATGTAAGCTATACAGCTTTCTACTTTTAGTGTTGCTTTAAATGAGCAGCAGAGTGAAGAGCAGTTGATATGAACGTAGACTTTGGAATGTTGGTGCAATTTAAAGGTAGTGAATAGTTGTTGTTTGTTTCTTATTCTGTGAAAGCATAACCCATGTTTATAATTGAGGAACATTTTCGGAAAACATATATTAGCTGAAAAGAAAAAAACATAAAAATAAGAATGTAATTCTTGATTGTATTTGAAGTTTGAAGAATTCTAAATTTCTAACTGTTTCTTGTTATGTACTTGGACTGAACGGTTCTCTTAAGAATCATCTATTGATATTAGTATGTCCTACTTCTATCATGATTGACTTCAAGACTAGACAGATCTTTTCTCTGATCAAGTTGAAAAGCAAATGAGAGATTCATGAATAGGAGTAATCGACTATACTATCATGTTAGTCAGACTAAGGCTCTTTATTATCTATAAAAGCAATAGGAGCCTACCAAAAGTACCTGATGACAATAACATGATTGTTTCTTGACAAAAAACATGTGCATGCATAATATATATGGATTTGAAACAATCTTATAGAGACATGAATTCATCACATAAGGCCACAACAACAAAATAGTTTGGTGTATAGAATTTAATCTTACAGTATTTGTTGGTAGGAGATTGAAAAATCTGAGGGCAATATGATTGGGTGAACGGGAGGATGACGGAAGAACATCTCTGGGTATTTCAGCTTGCATGCGCTTCAAATCAATACTGCCAAAACGATGAATCTGAGAAAGCATGAAATAAAGAAGAAAAGGCATTGATAGAAAGTAGTGAAAGAGGTAGTGAATTCCAAAACACTTAATATTATACAGGATGCGCGCCGCCGCCATATTTTTGTGACCAAGAAATAGCATGGAAGAACGTACTCAATGTAATCCCATAAGAGAGATTGAGGGTAGTGTGTTCGCAGTCGGCTCAGGTAAAAAGCATATTAAATCAGGTATGAAAAGCAAATACAGTAGTAAAGAAGTCATGTTGAAATAATGGAGAAAAGAACAGTAACAACATAATGAAGAAGCCACGTTAACAATAAATGAGAAGTGAACAGTAGAAACAACAAATAATATGGTAACCAAAGCAAAGTAAACAATAGATAATAATAAAATTGAAGAACAAGATAATAGGAGAGTAATGATAACAATGCTGATAAGAGAAGCTGGACAACACTCGATTACTTACTAATCTTCTACCTTAACCCTCGACCTCCATATCTTCAACATTCTCCTATCTAGGGTCATGTCCTCAGTAGGTTGCACATGATCCATGCCTACCTAATCACCTCTCTCCAATACTTCTTGGGCCTACCTCTACCTCTCTTCATACCCACCATAGCCAACCTCTTCGCTGGGGCATCTATGCGAATTGTAGCATTCAACCCAAAAAATTAATGAAAATTGATGGATTGGTCAGATATCTTTACAATTTTTTGGATGCTTTTATACCATGTGGGACATTATATAGTTCAACGCCCTTGTGCACTAAAAGCTAATGACGTTGAGTAGGCACATTTTTGTTTATTTCTACTAGTTGTACAACACACCTCATCGACTTGCTCCTGTTTACCCTTCTTTTACAAGGTGAGATAGTATTATTAAAGGAAGAACTACAATGCCTCCACTATAGCCTTAGAGAGTCCAAAAACTCCAAAACTTACATCGTGCTACCTAACATATCAAAAGAAATGCTCTGGATTTTTAGAAAAAGGATTTGACTTCTACCTTATCAAAAGAAAAAAAACAAATAAACACACTCTGGCGTCTATAATGGTCTGCCAATAATATTTGCTCAGACGTTAACTGATAAACCAAATCAGATCTCAAGTCTTTTGCCCAACGCATGGTAGTACTTCCCCATGTGAAAAATGTACTATACACCTATTGATATATGGAAAAAGCATCACTTATTCACATATGTCTAAGTCACTAAAGACACTAACTATTATCAAGTTCTGCAGTCATTTGTAAAGCAGGAACACATTAAGCCAGCAAGCCTTAAGCTTGAACACACCATTCCAAGCAAAGGAGATCCAACATTTAAACTTCATAGGTTCGGATTCATAACTATACCACAACCCATCTAACATACTTGTATATTCAAAATCTATTATGTGCACTTATTCCGTTGTTACATATATACATAGTCTCAACCAAAGCTATTGTATGCACTCGCAGCCTATTCACTAGATCCGCCCATGATTCCAAGGCCATAATTCTAAACCTCCAACCACATAATTCACTCTACTACTACCTGAAATCTTTACTATCTACACCAAAGCGGCAAATCATGCGGGGGTGTTAAACAAAAAACCGTTTCTTGATTCATTGGTCAATAACAAACACCTGAACGACAAGAACCCTCCACTTGAAAACCCCTCTTTTTAACCATGATATAACTATAAAACGAAACAAGCAAATAAATCACAAATCTATTATTTGTATTTATTCCATTGTTACACATATATATAGTCTAGATCAAAGCCATTGCATCCACCCATATAGCTTATTCACTAGATCCACCCATGATTCCAAGTTTATATTTTTTGATGACAGTGGTGTCCGAGCCAGCTTGCGCACTTCTCGACTAATATACTTGCCACCTCCAGATTACTTCGTCCACCAGGTCTAGGACATAGGGAAAGAAACCACCTAGTACTCCAAGGCCATAATTCTAGACCTCCAATCAGACAATCTACTCTACTATTACCTGAAATCTTTACCAAGTATACCAAAACAACAAATCATCCAAGGGTGTTAAAACAAAAAAATTGTTTCCTGATTCGTTCTCCAATAACAAACAAATGACAAAAATATTAATTACACTTATTCCGTTGTTACACATATACATAGTCTAAACCTAAGCTTTTGTATGCACCCATAGCTTATAAAATAGATCTGCTCATGATTTCAAGGCCATAATTTACTTATTTTGATAATCATGGTATCCGGGCCAGCTTGCACTTGCCTCGACTAATTCCCGGGGTACCTCCCATGAGCAACAAATACCTACAGCTAACCTGTGTCCACCAAGGTTACGACAAAATGGGAAGAACCTGCCTAGTGTTCCAAGGTCATAATTTTAGACATCCAATCACACAATTTACCCTACTACTACTACCTCAAATCTTTACTAATCATACCAAAACAGCAAATCATGCAGGGGTGTTAAAACAAAACAAATAAATCGTTTCTTGATTCGTTCTCCAATAACAAACACCTGAACAACAAACACCGTCCTCTCAAAACCCCCTCTTTTTAAGCAAGACAACAACTTTATAACAAAACAAACAACACAAATCAAATTTCAATACCTGGTACAAAGAAAGTAAGCTTTGACGGGAATTTTTCCGATTTCCTCATCATCACTGGACTCCAAAGAGCTCGTATTATCAATCTTATTGGGTTTATACTCAAAATCATCCACATATTGAGGATATGTAGCTGGGGCGGCAGAAAACAACCTGAAATTCAAGAATTGAATCCTTTTGGGTACTGAAACAGATGAAAAACTGCGGATTTCGTGAAATGGGTTTTGAGGGGTTGGTGAAATTGATCTAGATTTGACAAAAATACGAGCTACAAAGTTAGCAGCTCTCCATCTCCCCATGAACTGGGTCTCTCTTTCTTGCTGCTTCTTCTTCTTCTGGACACGATGTGTTTTTGTTTCAACTTTCTATTAAGGTAAAATATGCATATCAATTATTATTTTACAAAGGATGAGTTAATTTACTATATAGTCACTTAATTAAATTAGCTACTGATCATAGATTTGAATTAGATCTCGTTTTATCTTCAAATATCTATTTATCTATAAATTTTAAAAGTTTATCTTTCGAAAAATAATATTTCAAGTTTTCAAAATTAGTTTGATTTATAGAACTTCCACTTATTAAAATAAATAATATATTGTACTTGATTTTATTTATCTTTTTGAAATTTTATCTTCAAATATTTATTTTTCTATAAATTTTAAAAATTTTGTCTCAAAAAAATAATAATTCAAGTTTCATAAGTTGATTTGATTTAGGGAGGTTCCATTTATAAAAATTTAAAAAATAAATAAAAATCAAGTACAATGCGTGTTTAAACATAATTTCAAATTTAAAAAAATATAATTTCAAAAATTCGAGTCTTCAAGTTTCGACATAAAAACCTAAGACCTAACCAAAGCTAATTACTACATTCATCTTGGAATATTATAATACAAAATCACTTAATTAATAATTATCATATTAAAAAGTTACTTGGTCATTCAATCATTTAACTTAGGAGGCTTAAACGATCTAAATCTAGGAATAAATTTCATCATCGAGAAAAAAATAGTCCGAACCACTAGTAAAGGTCCAAAATGACCAGGTACAAATATTGTGTGACATGATAAAGGAAAAAGATATCGATTTTTAAGAAAATAAAAGGTCATTTTTATTTTTTTCTAAAAAAAGGACACGCCTGGTGCATTAAACTCGCTATATGCAGGATCCGATGGAAGGGCTCGACATACAACTTTACCTTGCATTTCTGCTTGAGGATCCAGGAGAAGGGTCCGACGTACAATCTTACGTTGCATTTATACCAGAGGCTATTTTCAAGGCTTGAACCTGTGACTTTCTTGTTCAAATGGAGACAACGTTACCCATTACCAGTATATTTTAATTAACCACTAAATCTACCCACCTTTTATATTTTACTAGAATGATCACTTTTTGTTTATTTCTAAGGCTAATGAATTTTACATCTTAAAGCTCATTTCTTTTTTTCAAAAAAAGTCATAAATCCAAACTCATTTATCATAAAAAGAGTATTTCTTATCAATTTTATTCACTAGATTAAAGACGATAAATTTTAAGATATTTTATCTACAACAATAACAACATATATACAAAAGGTAGGATGAATTGCATTTAAATCCAAATACACTACTTTCTTCTTCACAATTACTCACAAACTCAACAAAAATGCAACTATTTTGACCTCAATCTGTAGAGCTACTACTGCTACAGGCTTCTAAAATTAACACTCCTAGTGTCATGATATTTGGCTTTGCAACTCCTGAATAGCTGTGAAAGGGTCCTCTGGCACATGACACAATCAATTCGACTCAAATAGAAGTTGCTTACTTTCCTAGTAGCGAAAGAAAAGGAGATGAAAGCCACTTGACTGTAAGGAGAGAGCTGATGGCTTTAGGTTCATTCTTTGATTACACTTCATTTTCCTTCGTTTTCAGCTATTCACAGATTCGTTGGATCCAAATACTGCTGCTGGACTGCTCCAACTCTGTTTGGCTATGAGACATGCCGCATTTAATCATAAACTTCTTCTGTGATGGTAGATGATGATGCTACTACTTTATGCATCGGGGACTTAGGATAATATAGTTCAGCTGAATAACGAGCGGATAACTATACAAGTAATATTGTGAGTGAAGGATATGGGTAGTGTAACATCCTAATCAAAGCTCCTTTTTACTGTTCGGTTGCAGTTCAAGTCTCTCAATCAAAGCAGCTTTTTCTTCCTCCGGTAGATCGTTGAATATGAATACTGATTTGTCTCCTATATCATCCTGAGGTAAAAAACCCGTAAAAGTGAATTAGATCTTTTCACTGGGGGATCAACGTTTATAAAAACATTTGCTGGTTTTGTTAGATTTGAAAAACTTAAGGATAACGGGCACAACAACAAAGCAAATGGATGGGGCTACCTTGATAGGCTGAGTGAACTTCCTCCCAGCAAAGACGATGAACAGTGCCAACCATGTGCTCAATAGGGTAATCTTTACTCCATCATCCATAATACCAGTCTGCAATCCAGAAGATAGTCTAGTTAGATCATTATAATTTATACAAAACGAAACAATTTCAACACGAAAATATGATTTGTCCTTAATTTCTTGTCTGGACAAATAGAATTATGACGTGAAATTCAGACAGTTTCAATGGTTTTGTGAACTTTTGAAAGCCTAGTACAACAATCTGAGTGCTGGCAATAAGTGGAAGAAGATGTTTTGATAGGAACATCACAAGATCTTCAGGTTGTCATTTCTGGCTAATGAAGGATTGATGTTTCAATTGCTAAGGTTGGAAAAGTATATTTCAAGTTTATGACTAAATAACTATATATAATGAAATTTTAGGACTAGCAGTATAGTTGCAAATATTACCAGGTGCCCCAGTAGGAGGGAAGGGATGACAAATGTCAGAAGACCAGCTTCCAACTTTCCATAGCAGAGTCCTGTTTCCAAGATAACAAAAAAAATGAACTTGGAGATCCTTGAATGAATGAAGCATTTTACAAAAAGTGGAAGTTCAAAGAAGTATAATTCGTAAGACATGCATGATATATCACAACTGCTCATGATAACTACAGCTAAGAGACAATCAGTAAGTTCATTTATTCTGAAAATCAGCATAACATTTTGTTACATCTCCAAAACCTCAACTTGCGAAAAAAAAAATTAATGTCTCTATAGCAAATTCAGTATCTATAATGAGTAACCATGTGATAATAGTGTATAGTAGGTGAAATTATGGAGATAGAAACTGATGGAAAACACTCGATCTCAAGGTTGCCGATTGTTTTCTACGTATATTGTTTGAGTCTGCTACTATTCAATACAATTTTGAAAAGTTTCTCGTAGGAAAGGATGCCAAGCTGTATGTTCTCTTATATATTTTTCGAGTCCTAAACTATTCGCCTTCTTAAATACCATAAGTATAAGACCCTAATCTTATAAGTTATCTCAATTCAGCATTGTGAAGCCCTTTTATCATTATATTGTATCTTTATTATAGCACGTCTATTAATCGAAGATTGTAAGGAAAGAATAAAAGAACTACTTATAATTGCATGTTAGTATTATTTCTATTTATTTGGTCCTCAAAACCCAAATAATTTCAGGTTTGGATTGGATATAAATCTTTTCTTTGTACTGTCAAAATCAAATTTCACTAGTATTTCCCAAAAAATTTGAGCTGAAAAAAAAGAACAGCAATAGGTAAAATAATAAACAAAGTCAATTGGGTTTGTAACTGCATGTTTTGGAACCTAACCTTCCTTGAACACGAGTCCTGTCAATGCTGCAAATAGTGGTCCAACAAACCAAACAGCAATTGGATTCTCGATAACATATTGGACTAAATTCTTGCCAGCTGGTTGAGCAAGGGTAGAATATGTTGCTAATGATCCGAGAGCACCCAGGAACCATAAAGCTTGAAGAGCACGTTTAATTTCAGTCACATAAATGTGGATAAGAAATAATGACAAGCCAAGGCCACACGATCCAATCGCATACAACAAATCAAGGTTTCTCTCAATCAAGTTGCTCATAACGGAATCATTGGGAAGCAAAACTGCAGAAGATGCAAGAACGAAGGATGCAGCTGCAGTTACTAATCCTGATCTATACAAAATTACCTGCAAAGTTAATGTTGTTGCTAAGAAAGATCTGTTTAATTTAGCAAAACTCATTCAGGCAAGGAACATAGTAACAAAGACAAAACCGAAAAGAATTGCTGGATATGAAAGGAGAATCTTTTTTCTCTTCATCAACATTGTCAAAACGAATGCAAACCGATTTCCCATTTCAGTGTGTTAGATTACTAATATTAGCATCCTTCCTTTAGGAAATAGTAAGCACAAGTATATTACTGTAGGAGCAAAAAGTGCCAGAAACCTTCAATTGTATTTTAGCTATGCTATATACATTTCTCGTTAACAGTGTTGTGAAACGAATTCAAATGGAACAACTCCAAGTTAAACTAATATATAAAGTGCGCGGCACAGTAGGGTAGAGTTGGTTTTACCTCTTGAATATCAGAGTCTTCGATTGTCCAAGGGCCATAAACGCCTTGATAAATTGTAGGTTGGGTCGTCTGGGACTGTGACTGAGAGCCTTCTCCCAGCGCCCTGCACTTGCAGTCAAAATTCGACATTTTTAGGGGTTTGCATTTTCCTGGAGGAAATTGAGTCCACACTTTTCTAGTAGGAGGCGAGATGCTAAGTGAAAGTGAAATGGATGCTGCTGCCATTACTGAATTCATGCTCCCTGGCTAGTTGGTGTCGATCACTGAACTCTAAAACTGTTTCCCCTTGTTTTTCTACTCCTATTTAACCCACAAGCCAACTAATTAAGAATGTGTGGATGTTATGTATAAGACAAACGAATATCCATTTTAAATGTTTGTGCTGATTTAATTCTACTTTTACAAAAATTAACATGTCCAGGAGAACAAAATCTTACAGCCACGGTTAGCATCAGGAATGACTATATCCATTCTTCAATCAAATAAATAAAAAGTGACAGCAAAGAAACATACAACAACAACATACGCAGTATAATCCAACAAGTAGGTTCCTGAACGGATAGCGTCTACACAGACCTTACCTGAGAGGCGGTTTCCAATAGGCCCTCAGCTCAAGCGAAAACAATACAATGCAGTTTAAAAGAAGAAACAACAGAAGTGAAGAACTTTCATGTCATTAAATGAGGACAGGGAGTGAATAGCGACTACTTAAAAATATATGTTCATGAAGAACTATCTAATATGTATAATAATTGAAGAAAACAAAGAATCTATCACTACTAAAAAATCACTATTTTCCCACTGATTAATCTTAAATAACTATTCCCATAGATATTTTGATTAAATCAATAAGAAAAGAAAAAATAGTAGTAATGCTTTCATATGGAAAAAATTAAGAAGTTTCCACTATCATCGCGGTTCAAGCCTCGCAAACAGCCTACGGCAGAAATGCAAGGTATACCCTTGTGGTCAGACCCTTAATTCCCAGAATATGCACATAGCGGGGAGCTTTAGTGCACCGCGCTTGTCCACTATCAATTTCCCACCATGCAAGAGCTGGTTCGAGCGGAAAAATCATATTCTATAGCACAAATTTCCCATCGAAAAAAAACTCGTTTCACAACCGGATAAAGTTCAATGACAAGAACCAGATATATGGAGTATACCTTTGTATTTCCTCTGGCTTCTATGCCTACAAAATACCATAAAATTAAACACTTCGATTGTATTTGCTTAGTTTAATCTTTGTTATATATAGGTTGTTTCAGCAAAATTTCACCAAAACTATACATTATGCCAATCAAATCAAACTCTTTTTTTTTTTGAAAAAACGAACAAATCTAAATATATAATAAAAAACTGATTTCTTTGAGGAAAATTATCAAACACATAGCATACGAATAGTTTAACCTAAAGAGTTAATAATATTAAAAAATTAGCGAAGAAACGAGAACTCACCGGAAAAATCACAGACAAAATTGAGGAGTTTTGGTCGATGAAGAAGAAGCTCACTAAGGAAGAAACGGCCGGCGGTGTTTGAAACACGTGGAACTGATCCGAGACGGATTTTTATTGACGGATTTACCCTTCGTAAACTAAAATGACGAAAAATATATCTTAATATTCGTCTAAATTTACATCAATTTGATTTAAGCAAAGAAAAGAAAATTATGAGTATGTGACAACTAAAATAGAATGATCATCTCAACTCATTTTCATTATATCAATTAATCACTCTAAGGTACAAAATTACGTATTGTGTCAACATTAAGTATCTACAAAATACTGTAGAGACTATTGAAATATTCAATTGATATAATGTGAATAAATTGATGTTTAATTTGAACGTCTATTTATGAATTATATTTCTTAAATTGAAGCTGAATATAAATTTTAATTGTATATTTAAATTAGATACTTTGTTATAGATGAATTATTATGCAAAGATCGTTTATATGATTATTAATAATGAAGATTGTTATGCGATAATTTTGAATAAATGAATTGTTATACATGATTACGTATTTTAAAGGAACAGTTTTTGTCTTTACATAATTAATCTTGCTTTGCTATTAGACATTCCATATTCTAATTTATATAAAATATAAATAATGCATCAGTTCCTGCATTCGGTCTCCATTCATAAATAATATTTTCGCATATTCGTAGTACTAGTTTGACTGATCCTACACTTGCTGTATGCACGAATTTCTATCTATGTGAACTTTTTTTTTTCGATTCTTAATTTTTTTTTTAATTTAAATTTTTTAGGTGAAAAGAAGATAAATCACTAGAAGTTACAAAATTTTGAAAATGCCACTTCTAATCTTTCAGCTTATTCAAAGAGATGACGAATACAAAGCAGTTACCACTTGTAGGCTCCTTCACCAACTAAGTTAGGACATTATTTTAACTGAATCTATTTCTTAGAAGAAAATAAGTTTCTTAAAATTGTTCAATTTTTCTATCAATTGAAGTTATTACTCTGGCTGATTAAATCTCTTCCTAACGCCTTTAGGGATGCCTGATATATATCAAAAAGATGGACAAATTACGTATTCAAACAAATTCGTTTGATTTGAACGAGAGGAGTGCACGAATAGAGACAGAGACAAAATCGACCCCTCTTTCGATTATGCCTATGTACATTCTCTCAATCCAGCCAAATTTATTTCAATGTAAGATGGAGTTGAAATCTTAGGGTAAGCAGGGGGTTAAACTATAAATAATTTTTAGTAATTCACTGTAAACCATCCTAAGTGCAGGCACTCGCTCTCAAATAGAACTTTTTGCTCTTAAGTTCTGTTACTCATTGTTTTGTTCGTTGTTAATAATATTAAAATTACACGAATTATTATCTAAAATATACTTTTTTAATTATCTCAATCTATATGTTCTTGAGTCACGTCAAATAAATTCAATTTTATTATTTTCTAATAATAAACAAGCTAAATTTTATTCGGGAATTAGTTATTCCGATACATCAACTAAACAGCCCCTATGATGAAAACAAAATTCCTATATACCCGCAAACGACGTCGTAATGATAGCAGAGCACGCAGCTCTACTGTATGGTCCCGCTTCCCGATGGTAAGCACCTGAAAGTTCCATTTTTCAAACCCTAACCTCCATTTGTGTGCAAAGTAGAAAAAAAAGAATGGCAATTTCAGGAGATTTAAGGGTCTCCGCAACATTGGTTCCATACCCAAAGAACCCTTTTCGGACCTCTTTACCTCCTTCCAAGGTTTGGCTTTTTACCCTATTTTTTGCCTGCATTCAAAGCGTAACAATTTCATATTTTTTTGACGATTTTTAGTGAATTATTTGTTGGGTATTTGTCAATTTGGGTGTTTGTTAATTTTATAGGTATGTTATCTTCATCCCATCACTTTGCCCAACCTAAAGGTTGTGCTACTGTGATTTTTTGAGGAGATTTTATAGCTTTTTTCGTATCTTTACTGAAATTTGCTGATGTGGGTCTATTTTCATTAACAAGTACAATGTACTCAAGTGTATGGGGTAGTCGTTGATGAAGTGGTTTGAGCACAGGGAGGTCTTGTTAGCTGTGGTGAATAGAGCTATTTGATATCTGTTGCTGGTGAAAGGTGACATGTTTCCATAGAACTAGTTGAGGTGCGCGCGACACAATGTTTATTAAGGAAAAGTTTAAAAAAGTAACACATGGAATGTACTCTTTCATAGTGAAATATTCGCTTTTTTCTCCTTTTGCGTATTGGATCAAGAGTTCTAAGACTGAGCAACTTCAGAATGGAGACCTCAAGTGCTAGGTAACTATGTGAGTTAGCTGTTTCGACCTACTATTGATTAAGCATAACTGGAAAGAGTAGCCAGAGATAGTTTGGTTGATGGAGGATGTACGAAGGTGGTCAAGCATCATCCAAGTAATTTCTAGCTATTGTTCACGGTTCTATTTAAGGATGCTTTGGGAGCTTTGGGACTTGATAGTTAAAGGTTTTGTTTGCTTGCTTTGTGACTTGATAGTTAAAGGTTTTGTTTGTTAGTTCTCTTTTGGCATGCATGAACACGAGTGGCTCTACAGTAAGGCAGGGATCATGGGCGCCCACTGTGTTTGCTCGAGGTCTATATGTAGTTATGTACACACACACATGTAGACTGTAGTTGAAACTTTTTTAGAAGTATATTTATACTTCATAAATAAGCATTGAGCTTAGAGGTACTCCACACCACTGGCTTGTAATCCAGGACCTGCTTTTGTGATAGAAGCTAATTTGCTCGGATTCGGGTGCGGGCATCTGAGACGGGTGCGAATTCGCGAGTCAGATTCGGTAAATTATAAATTTTAAGATTTGGGGGTGCGAATTAAACATGTGTATATATGTATCTATCTCTCTCTCTCTCTCTCTCTCTCTCT
>JAABOM020000092.1:6874008-6886663 GCA_011800125.2 Solanum clarkiae
GCCTTCTCTAATTACTTAGAAGATACAAGAATCAACAAAATATAATTACTACAAAATAAGCAAGTCGAAAAGGAGATTATAATAGTAAGTTAAAATCATAAGAAAATATATAATAGTAACTTTCTATTCTTTTTCACTCTTTCTTACTCACTTCTTTTTTCTTACACTTCATACTTTGTATCAAGAATGAAGTCCTATTTATACTTGTGAAAATTTGGATATTAAGTATGGTTTATGGCCTTAAACTTGCCAAGCTTTTGACTTTAAACTTGCCAATTTTTTGGCCTTGAAAGTGCCATGTAAATGACCTTAAAATAACCATGCAAATGGCCTCAAAATTGCCATAGAAGTTTATGGTAACACAAAATATTTTGAGTGAAATATTATCTTGCACATTATAATATTTGTGTACACAAAAATATTTTTATGTAGTCATCAATGACATATTTTATAACTAAGAAATGACATTTAAAGTTAAAATATTTTTAAAATATCCAACACCTCCTCCCTCTCTCAGTCTTGCTTACCAGATATACAAATACAATATGTATATTAGTTACATATATATAATTATCTGATAAATATGCACATATAATTTGCCTCTCTCCTCTCCTTCAGGTCACATACCCAAAGTTATGCTGTGTAATTATGTAAAATACAACTATTTGATCATATTAAGTTATGCCGTGTAGACTACTCATACATGAGTTATACACTAAATATATATTATAATACACTCAAAAATTAAATATATCTTTAAAATATATGAAACATATACATATTTATATGACTATTTTTTGGTAATATTTTGACCGAATGGCCATATACTATAATTATCCCAAAAATAAAATATATAATCTTTTTATCAATAAAACTACTCTATAATTAAAATGTGTAAATTGAATTTACTAGAGACATATAAATATAATAATATTATTCAAACGAAATTTTGGTAGCAATTAGGCGGGAAATATTTGAAGGTTTTCTGAAGATCTCTAATGGCTTCAAGCCTTCTTTAGGGTTCACAGTTAACACAACAATAGTTTGTTCTCTTCGTTGTTTCACTTCACAATGAATACTTTTTCTCTGAATTTCGCTGACCCGATTCGGGACGCAATTTCAAGAATCCGATTTGCTCCACATTCGAACAATCTGCTTATTTCTTCTTGGGATTCTGTAAGTGGAAAAAACCCTTTTCTCTGTATACCAAAGTTCGCCTCAATTTGTGGAATTTCAGGGGTTTTTATGTTTTGTATTATCGTATTGTAGTTTCATTTAAGATGTAATGCAAAACAAATTATTTGCAGAGTCTTAGATTGTACGATGTTGATAGCTCTAAGCTTCGAATGGAAGCTCCCGGGGAATCTGCACTCCTTGATTGCTGTTTTGAGAACGAGAGAGTGTGCTTTAGTGCTGCTTCTGATGGTTCAGTTAACAGGTTTTTGCTCCTGGATTGTTGTTCAACTTGGGTAGTTTAATTTTTCTAGTCAAATGTTATTTTATCAACTCCCCGGCTACCCGCACATAGTGTTTGGGGTAAGCCCTTTCATTCTGTACTGTATGAATTAAAGCAGAAAACTTTTCATGTGAGAAATGAAAAGTAGAAAATGAAGAAGCTTATATGCTGAGGTTAGAGCTTGAAACAGTTGTTCTCATGTTTTTTTGTTGGGTATATTGTATGGGGAATGCATTGAATTTCTTGTTATCGCGACCTGAGGGTCCTTTTTGGATTGTTGTTCTTCCTAGGTACGATTTGGATTCTGGTATTAATGTCTTAGTGGGAAATCATGATGATGTAGCAACCTGTGTCGAGTATTCTGCCGAAACATGTAAGATATTGATTGATAACTCTGTAAATTCAATATGTTGAGTTAACTTATTCATTAAATATTGCCTTGGAGAAGGACATAACTGGTATTATTCAGAGCAGTATTCCTGTAGTTTCTGTCTCTCGTTTCTGTTACTACCTGTTGTTACTTGCACTTCAGTTGTCACATTATTTGGTTATTGTTACTGCTCCTTCTTTCCTGAATGCTACCTAATGCTTTCTCTATTATTTGCTTTGTCTTCTTTACTTCTGTATGTTCTTTTTCATTTTGCTTTGTTATGTATTACTTGAGTAGAGGGTCTTTTGGAAACAACCTCTCTACCTCCACGAGGTTATACCCTCCCCATATCCCATTTGTGGAATTACAAGGGGTATGTTGTTGTTTTTGTAAATTTCAAAGCCAATGGATTTTTCCATAAGCTAATTGTTGTACTAAGCACAAGATCTATTAATACTTATTCCTAAACTAGAGGATCCTGTAATTAGTTTCTTAGTTGGACAACTTGATTTATTTGGATATGTGTTAACATAATGTGCCAAGTGGAGAGGACGAAAAATTCATTTGCTCACAATGCTCTAAGGGAATGGATATTGACTCAAGATTCTCTACTAATTTTTTTTTTTTTAAATTTGTAGGTCAAATAATTACTGCTGGTTGGGATAAAAAGATTAATTTTTGGGATGTCCGTTCAACAAAATCTCATGGATGCTTGAACAGCTTAGTTTCAGAGGTGGAGTCAATGTCACTATCTGGATTAAATTTGATGGTTGCTGCTGGGTCTACAGTTAATATATATGACATACGAAGTTTTAAGACTTCAGTTCACACGAAAGGCGTGAAAGTAAAATGTATACGGCGAATTTTTAATCCTAAAGGTACTCTTACCAAAATTCTAATATCAACTATTTTGTGCTTTCAATGGCCCCATCACACCCCTTCATCCCATTGATTTGAAAAGAAAAAATAATGCAAAAGATTTAAATGATTTCTTCAAAGTTGAAGAATAGTTCTATTTAAAGATCTCTATTATGCATGTAAGTATGTCATTGTAAAGTGGATTCCTTAATCTGGATAGCAATCACGGACAAACAATTTTCATTTAGGAATTGGTACAGCCGTTAACAAAGTAAATCTCCTCTTTCTAGAGTCAAAGATATCTGTTTGCAGAATTTGTTCTTCTGGTGTGGAATTAGTTCAATTAATAGATTTCCTGGATTTGTTAGGAAGAAAAGTCTAGTAGCTTGTATTTCTTTCTGAAGCTTTATGTTGTTTCTGTAGCCTTCTTGGTATCCTATTAATAGAATTTTTAACTTTAAAAAAATAAAATACTTCACTGCAGATGGTGTAGACAATGATACTTGAGGCAAGATTAAGCCTGGAAACTAGGTATAAAATAGGATGTTTGCCCAACTTAAGTGGCACTTTCGTGTAGTATATATGTGTATCCTTCCCTTCAATTGTGCCTTTCTCCATCAAAGCTCATGGTTTATCAGCGCTTTGAGTTTAAAGCTCCAATAGATCTGTGCTGCTTCTTTTTCTTTCGCTTTTCTCCTTTGATAACATGACCACAGGAACCATAAAAAGAAAAGACTGCAGAAGGGTATAATTATGTTGATTTTCAGTCTTTCGTATTTTCCATCTTATATTGGCTTGATAACAGGCAGACATATTTCTCATTGCATGTTTCTATCTCCTGCTTAGATTTTATCTTACCTTGTTTCAGTTAATTCATTAACTTCCTTTTGGATAACCTCTTCGTGCAGGATTTGTTGTTGGATCAATTGATGGGCGAGTTCTTCTGCAGTACATCTGCAAATCCAACTCAAATGAGGGGTCAGTAAAAGTTTGCAACAGTAATACTGTTTTTTGTTTGAAAAGATGAAAGTTTGTAGTATACAATACTGTATGGTGATTCTGTCCAGATTAATTAACTCATGCTAGGCACATTTTCGGTTCAAATTTAAGCAGTCGAGTTCATTTATAAGGTTAGGTGAGCTGATATTTTTCAGAAGATGTCTAGTTTGCTTTAAAATGCAATAACAAAAAGATTCCTTCGTGCTGTTTTAATGTGCAAAAGAGCAAAGAGTTGCTTGGCATTCACCTAGGATCAAAAATGTACTTCTGCTTATTTTGTTTGATTGTCAGAAAAATGCAATTCTACATACAATGTTGCCAGAATAGTCTCTAGCTGATATACTGTTGGTAAAAGTTCTTTCTTTTGGACAGAATATAGGATCTATCTAGTTGATATAATGCTGGTAAAAGATCTTTCTTTTGGACAGAATTAGGATCTATCACATATCTCAATTAGCAAACAGAACTACATGACAAGGCACTAGCCAGAAGATGCTGTTTTCCTTTTTAGAAAGGTAACCGCTAGCTAGAAGATGCTGTTGTAATCCATTTTATCTGTCATAGTTCAATGCATTTCCATTAAAAGTATAAAACCTTTAGTTTCATCAAATGCCATGAAAATACCTCTTTTCCTTATACAGTATATGAACTGGTACCCATTGAACCTGCAAAGAACTTGTTCTGCTCCATCTCCCTGTCATAGTGTCCACTTCCAGAGCAAACGTTGGCGAATTCTTGACATTATCATATCACTTATGCATGTAAAGACAACTACTCCCTCTGTCCCAATTTCTGTGATGGTGTTTGGTTGGAGACAGTCGCGCTATGTTTTTAAACATAGGGGTCAGGCTGCATACATTCGATCGCAATGGGCGGGAGCCTTTGAGGCATTGGGGTAATGTTGTTGTGGTCTAAAACAAACCATATATTTTTGTGTGACTATAAATCTCTATCTCATTAGGGGTAAAATGTGATGTTTAAAGTGGAATTGTTACTAAAATATAGAAATATGTCATTCTCTTTGGGACTGACCAAAAAAAAAAAGGAAAGAGTGTCACCTTAATTGCGACGGAGGGAGTAATAATTTCCTCGTAGCTTAGGAATGATCTCATCTGATGTGCAATTAACTATGTAAAAGATGTCGGTAGATGTTTGATGCTGCTGCTTATACAGAGCAAATCGTTATTGCTAAGCCATTTTAAGTTTGAGGGAACATTTCTAGTCTTCCAAGTTCCACTAAAATAGTTTAGCATTTTACAAAAGGAAAGTTGTGGGGGAAGGATGACGGTTCTGAACATTAGTAGAGAATTTCGAAAAATGGAAAAGTTTGAAAGGGCCTCTTCTTAGGTCCTTGTATCAGTCACAACAGTAGGCCAACAGAAGATGTTTTTGGATTCTTATCTTTAATTTAGATCAAAAGAAGCACTTGTTGGAAATGAAATCTGACTAAAACAAAAAGAAAGACCGACAATTAATCAATGCAAATTGTCAAATCTAGTAAAAGCATGATTCCTTGAGCCATGCATCTTTTGTTTTAAACCTTCAGATTTCCTTAATTCTTTTACCCTTGTCCAAGTTGGTTTATGGGTAGGGTTGAACATTGGTGAAACTATAACTTCTCTTTTAAGTGACAAATCAGACTTTCTGTAGAAGAATGAAATAGTTCTGGGACTGAAATATCTCAGTATATGGTTACTGTGGTTTTCTCATCCTAAAAACTCCCCTTTTGTGGATATCTTAATTAATTTTGTTTCTACTTTTGTAGGTACGCATTTAGATGTCATCCAAAGGTTAAAGATGGGAAGCGTCATCTTGTAACAGTTAATGACATTGCGTTTAATCCATCGTATGTGATTTTTCCAGTTTGTGCCTTCTTTTATTGTTTTGAATATAAGCTTTCAAAGTAACTTTTCCTTTTCCAGCACTATCGGTTCATTTGTTACTGGTGACAATGATGGCTATGCCACCTTGTGGGATGCTCGAGGAAGGAAACGGATATTTGAGGTACTCTTCTTTATTTTCAATCAGATATTGCATAAGCTCCCCAAAAATTGATATTACAGTTTTTAACTTGTAATTCCAGTTTTGATATCACTTGGTTGAACTTGTGCTTCTGAAATTGAATGAACAAATCTCTTCATTTACACGAGTAAAATGCCAAAGTAAATCTTGTTAGTTCAAGTCTAAATCCACTTTTTATCGCACATTCCACTTAAGCTACTGCTTCTGTTTATTTTCCATTTGAGATTTGCTGTATAGCTAATGGCTTGTTTTAACCAATTCATGGATCTCAGTCAATTTGTATGGTGTTTCTTTCTTTAGATGTCAAGATATCCCAACAGTGTGGTATCTCTATCATATAGCCATGATGGAATACTTTTAGCAGTTGCATCCAGTTATTCATACCAAGAAGCTAATGAAATGTAAGACAAACTTGTTTAGTCATTTTTTATTTCACGATAATTGGGTATGTTCTTCGTCATCCTCCCTTGTATAACCCCTTTAAAATGTTTGGCTGCCTTTAACAGAGAAGAGCCACCTCAGATATTTATACATGAAATGGGGAACTGTGATCTCACGTCACCTTTTTCTGGAGCTTCAAACAAAAAATGACTGCTAATAATAGATCAGATTATGGTTGTTGCTCGTCTTTCCTTATGTAAGTCATCTTTTTTATGAGACGCTCCACTTACCTTCTCTGATGACTACTTGACTCTTACTGAGATTACAAGGAAAGGACTCAACAGAAAATTGGACTCCGGAGTGTAGAATTTCACACTGATGTAACGTCATGTCCAGTTGATGTATCAGTCTCTACCATATTGTTTGCTGAGTGAAATGTATTTTCGAATTAATTTTTTCATCGAAGTGAATGGAAATGTTCATACCAATATCTCTTGTCAAATTGATTGATTTGAGCCTAGTTTTTGTCAAATTGATTGATCTTTATATATTTGAGTCCCTCTTAATGGGTAATGTGAAGTAGCCCTATATTTTCCTTTCTTTGAGCGGTGATTGTAAATTTTGAAATGATGTTTGGTATATGTACTAAGCAACACCCAACCCCTTGCAAGTAATTTGATTAATCACCAATTCTTTTTGACTCGGGGAAAATCTGAGGAAGAAATAAGAAAGATAATACTTAGTACAAATGGTTCTCCAGGGGTTTGTTCTAGTGATAAGAGCGCAATATATCATGTGTGAGTTAGGTGCATGTTCTACGTTCAACTTTATATGGAAAGGGGTAAAGGGGTAGCCCATTATCCTCTTTTTGTCATTTTTATTTGTAATCCAGTCTCTCACACCACAAGTGAGAATCTTCGAACACAAAATGAATGAAATGATTATGAGTGTGCAAAGACCGAACCGACCGATAAATCGAATCGTAAAAAACGTTATTGTTTTATTGTTATTGGGTTATTGGGTTAATGGGTTTTTAATGATTTTGAAAAAAAAAATTATTGGGTTATCTGTTCGCTTTCGATTTTTAGTATTGGGTTAACCGATAGCCCATTAAGATTATAATAATTTATTACTTTACCCCTTCATAAATATTGAATACTAGTGATAATTTAACATCACTTGTTACTAAATCGACACTCTTTAAATCATGTATTTGCTTGGTTTTCAATGTATAACCTTTCTGTTGAAAAGTAAATTAGAATATGAGGTCAAATATTACATATTATTAAGTTTAGGTGCTCAATTGATTTGTTTGTTTTACTATATCTTATCATATTGCATCAAATTGTTAGAGAAGTTATATATTTATTTTATGAGTATTTTCTTATTGGGTAAACCAAACCGTTAAGGATCAAAAATCAATAAAAAGTATCTTACTGGTTTAGCATATTAATAATAAAAAACCGATAATATATAAAACCGAACCAAACTGACCGATGCACACCCCTAGATAGAAACCAAAAAATTAAGTGAAAAATACATAAGTTGCCACCTAAACTTGTCCCAAAAAGCTTCAGACAAATCTTCTTACAATGTTTATTGTCAAGCATTACAAGTGTTGACCTTTTCATCTGTTCTTTACTTGTAGGACCATTTTACATTAAAATAAGGATTAACTACCCTGTCTAGTGACACTTCAACTGTTTGATTCCAACTAACTTTGTCTACTGACACTCCAACTGATTGATTCCTCCTAACTTATCTATTCACATTTGCAACTATATATTAACTAATTGCTTCTGCTATAGCCTATAGTAGAAGATGAGAAATTGGAACTTTCTTGGATTTCTCTGTCTTGTTTTCATATCGAGAATCGAATCCTTAAAACCTCATAGGATTGATCAACACATTGAAAGAATCTCCGGAAGTGCTGGCGATGTGTTGGAGGATGACCCTATAGGGAGGTTAAAAGTTTTTGTATATGAGCTTCCAAGCAAATATAACAAGAAAACCGTGCAAAGGGACTCGCGATGCCTCAGTCACATGTTTGCTGCTGAGATATATATGCATCGTTTTCTGTTATCCAGTCCTGTTCGAACACTTAATCCAGAGGAAGCGGATTGGTTTTACACTCCAGTTTACACGACTTGTGAGTACTTGACACCGCATGGTCATCCTTTACCTTTCAACTCACCGCGTATGATGAGAAGCGCGATTCAGCTTATTGCTTCTAGCTGGCCATACTGGAACAGGACACAGGGTGCTGATCACTTCTTCATTGTGCCTCATGATTTCGGTGCATGTTTCCATTTTCAAGAAGAGAAAGCTATTGAAAGGGGAATTCTCCCGTTGCTCCAGCGTGCTACCTTGGTTCAAACTTTTGGACAACGGAATCATGTTTGTTTGAAGGAAGGATCGATAACTATTCCTCCGTATGCTCCTCCACAGAAAATTCAGTCTCACTTGATCTCTCCTGATACTCCAAGATCCATATTTGTCTATTTCCGAGGCTTGTTCTATGACAAAAGAAATGATCCTGAAGGCGGGTACTATGCAAGAGGCGCTCGAGCAGCAGTGTGGGAGAACTTTAAGGACAATCCACTCTTTGATATTTCTACAGATCATCCAACTACATACTACGAAGACATGCAGCGATCTATCTTTTGCTTGTGCCCTCTCGGATGGGCTCCATGGAGTCCGAGATTGGTTGAAGCTGTTGTATTCGGATGCATCCCTGTTATAATAGCAGATGACATTGTCTTGCCATTTGCTGATGCAATTCCATGGGAAGATATTGGATTGTTCGTAGCGGAGAAGGATATTCCATATCTGGATAACATTCTCACTTGTGTTCAACCACAAGAAATACTGAGGAAGCAGAGATTGCTTGCCAATCCTTTAATGAAGCAGGCAATGTTATTTCTACAACCTGCTCAACGAGGTGATGCCTTCCACCAAATCTTGAATGGACTTGCTCGTAAATTACCTCATCATTACAAGACCATATATGGAGACAACAACGTGTTAAACTGGACTGCTGGTCCAGTTGGTGATCTAAAACCTTGGTAGGATCAAGCTGCACCTCCAGATTTTCTCATTTTCCCCCTTGACTAGATAACTTCCTTTTTGCTTATAATGTAGTATGTTCATTCATTCTATGTTAATGTTTATACACAAAAGAAAGAGTTTCGTGAATTAAATGATGTTATGACATATATGATACCATTTGAGGCAAGGTTCTTAGAATAGGTTATGAGTGTTATGTCATATGGATAGGTAATGATCAGCCATAAGCAGCAAAAAAACTTTATTCAATCATCCTTAGGAGCTCTCCAGCTTTTTGCTCCCTTGGCGACTCGAACCCACAACTGTCCATCTGCTCAACCAAACATCAACTTCCTCCTCTTTAAGGTTCGCTTAAACATTTGACAATAGACATTCTCTAGTTGATGAGGAAAAGAGCAGTCCCACACACCCTCTTGACCAGGGAAGAACTAGCTAGGATGAGAACTTTATTGGTCGAGTCCTGTTGTTTTGAAGGAGCATTGTATTTAAAGTAGAGGACACACAAAACCACACAGATTGACTTTACGTCTTTTAGGATATAGCACCTGAGGCATCTTTAAATATTGGATCACACTGATTCAAATCATCACAGTACAGGGAGATATATATAACTAGATCTGAAATGTACAATATAACAGTACAAAAATTCTGAAATCTCGTTTGGCCATTGGAGAACTCCAACCATATGCGAGTTAAGAAGGAGATGATATAATGAAGAGACAGAATGTGTTTCGGTTCTAAGAGATTAAACACAGAAAATATAACACAACAGAGAATTGTTCCAAACTTTTCATCTTCTGATTCCTTGTTCCCTAAAACAAATCAAAAGAAAAAAAATAACAACTGTCAGCAACTCCTTTGCACAATTACTTTGTGAAAGCTCGAATACTTGGCCTCCACCCTGTTCATAAAACGTTTCACATTTGAAAAAGAGCTAACATTTAAGATTTATTTGGTAATCTATTTATTTTTTTAGCCTTGTTTTATTTAGTGTTCTCCATATTCCATGAAGTTATTGGTGAATCAATGGCATCATTAACATAATACGGAAAGTTCAAAACTTAATTATTAGTGATCTAAAAGAAGAAAGGAGGGAAAAATTTGGTCCGTTATGATCTTTACTAAAACTAACCTTTATCTCTTAAATTTGACTTGGTTCTATTAGTGAGCTGCTAAATCTGTCAATTACGTAATCAATCCAAGAGCGAATGATTGTTACGGAAATGATCTTAAGCTACACGTAAAGTGTCAAGGAAACAGAACTCTAGACACAAATTTAACTTCAGTTGCAGTGGATGAACAGTGTGCTTACCTGATAAACAAATCGAGCTAGTATTTGAGGGTCAAGGTATGGTGATTGTTCTACTTCTGGATAAAGAGCTTGAAATCACAATTTTGCATTTCTTCAACTTGTGTTTCCTGGATATCCTTGGCTGATTGAACAAGTGATTCTTTGCATGCCATCACCTCAATAGATTTTAGAGTCGGCATGTCTGCAAAGCGAGGAGGGATCTCCTCAAGATGTTGCAATCTCCTCAACACCAAGTGCTCGAGGCATGGAAAAGCATCATCTGAAACATTCCATTCGAAAAAAGAAGTACTTTGCAGTTTCAAGAATTTGAGGTGGGGGAACTGCTTATCAGTCACTTTCCATACTTCGGATCTAAGTGAAATGTGTATCAGTTTGAGTACCACAAGGCTGGGTAGGCTTGCAACCTGATCAAGACAACATAAATAATTACCATTGGATAGCGTTAATTTCTTGAGACTTGGTGGCAAGTTCATCTCAGCCAAGGGCCAGGACCCCAAACAACCCCATGAAAATTTGAGCATTTCAAGCTTAGTAAGATTGTTAAATGCAGGGGAATAGCCATGACATGTCAAAACTTCACATCTCAGTTTTTGAAGATTCGGTGTCTTTGCCAAGATGTTATTCGCGTCCTCCTCACAAGAAAACCATACTGAGGCAAGAGTTCTCAACTCGTTCATTTTCTGGGTACTCTTAAGGAGATCAGCTTCATAAGCATCGTGTATGGTGAAAATAGCACGGTTATATACATGTAAATGGTGCAGCTTAACCATCTTCCAAAGTGTGTCTGGTAATGATACTCGTCCTCCAATTCCTTTAACTATCAAAGTTTCAAGGTTCCAAAGATTGGCCGAGATTGACAATGAAGAATCTTCAGCAATTCTAACAGCAACATATCGCAAGCAAGTTAACGCTTCTGGGAAAGAATCAATTACAGTGAATTCCAAATTTAACACTCTCAGAAACTTGAAGCTGTTAAAAGTGTATGATGCTTGGTGTAGTGATGATAATGCGATTTTTCTACCCTTCATCAAGTGGAACGATTGCACAGCTGAACAAGTTGAAGTCCATTCTGCTAGATTATCACCCTGAAAGTTAAGGCATAAGCGCCGTAGAATGCTACGCTTTGGATGGGAAATGGAAGAAGGATTCATATGATCATTGGCCCTGTTAATAGAGAAATTGGTATGATTAGAATAAGTTAAAAAGATATGTTGTTTCAACAAAATTAAAAAAGTTGGCTTGTATTACCCTTTAATGCATTGTAGAAAGTTCTCCACCTTGGCTTTCTTTTTACAAAAATTAAGCAACAAGTCATGAATGCGACATGACTTAGTCTTACCATCAGAACTCTTCTTGGAAACCATCACAAGGTTTCTTCCAATAAGGTTCTTTAAGTAATGTTCTGCGATATCGTCGGGATGATTCTCTTTATGAGTTTTTACCAAACCTTCCGCTGTCCACAACCATGTTAACTTTGAAACTTTTATCTCCTCGTCCTCTGAAAATACTCCAAAATACAAAAAACAAGGTTTCAAATGAAATGGTAAATGTTGGTAACTAAGATTTATTATATCCTCAGACTTTGCCTGGATGTGTGAACCTAAATTTTTTGCAACTTGTTCCCAACAATGTTTTTCCTTCTTCATTGTTTCGAGAATACCCGCTACCAAGACAACTGAAAGAGGTAGCCCTCCACACAGTTGTGCTATCTTATAGCCAACATCTTCTAAGACAGTGGGGCAACTTTTTGTATTGAACACCTTATTCTTCAATAACATCCAACTTTCTTCTGGTGTAAACAATCGAAGAAAACAAGGATCATTGACGAGTTTAGCATAGGAGGCAACATCACCATCACGAGTTGTCAGGATAATTTTACTTCCGTTATTGACATCACAGAAGCAAGGGTATAGATCATCCCATGCAGCAGTTTCCCAGACATCATCAATGAGGATAAGGTACCTCTGAACCATTAGAAGTCTGCGCAACTTATCTGCTAATTCATTCTCTTGTAATTTATCACTTATAACTGTATCCTTCTTAACACCACGAAGAATGGTCAGTAACAAGTCCTTGCGTGTATATACTTGAGATACACAACATTGTGCACGGACATTAAAATGAGAAACAACTAACTGATCATGAAACAGTTTGTTAGCTAGAGTTGTCTTACCCAAACCGGGCATGCCCA
>JAABOM020000092.1:6886763-6903530 GCA_011800125.2 Solanum clarkiae
TTGAAGGCAATGTTCCTCAGAGAGTTTGGTCAGGGAAAGAAGTCTCATATCAGCATTTGAGAGTCTTTGGCTGCAGAACATTTGTTCATGTTCCTAGAGATGAGAGATCCAAGCTTGATAAGAAGACAAAAGAGTGCATTTTCTTGGGATATTTGGAGGATGAGTTTGGATACAGGTTATGGGATCCACGTAACAGCAAAGTGATTAGAAGTAGAGATGTGATTTTCTTTGAAGATCAGACCATCGAAGATTGTGAGAAGAAGCAGACAAATCCTTCTCCATGTATCATAGTTGATCTAGTTCCATATCATTCTCGTATTGTAGTCCCTCAAGATCATAGGGGAGATATGCAAAATCATGCAGATGACACTCCTGAAGATGAAAATCATGATGATATTCCTAAGTCACAACTACATTCAGAGCCGCCACCACCACCTCAGTTGAGAAGATCCACCAGAGACAGAAAACCTTCCACGAGACTTTCGAAGGATGACTTTGTGTTAGTCACTGATGGAGGAGAGCCAGAGACATATGATGAAGCTATGTCACACGTGTATTGCGAGAAGTGGTATGATGCAATGCAAGAGGAGATGACATCCTTACATCAGAACTACACATATGAGCTTATGAAGTTGCCTAAGGGCAAGAGAGCACTCAAGAACAAGTGGGTATACATATTGAAGTGTGATGAGAGTAGCTCACAACCAAGGTACAAGGCAAGGTTGGTTATGAAGGGTTTCAGTCAGAAGAAAGGCATAGACTTTGATGATATATTTTCTAGCAATTATGAAGATGTCCTCTATTCGAGTTATACTTAGATTAACTGCTAGCATGGATTTAGAGATTAAGCAACTTGATGTGAAAATAACATTTCTTCATGGTGACCTTGATGAGGAGATCTACATGTAGAAACCTGAAGGCTTTCAGGTTAAGGGAAACAAGAACTTGGTATGTCATTTGAAGAAGAGTTTGTATGGTTTGAAACAAGCACCTCGGCAGTGGTACAAAAAGTTCGAGTCCTTTATAGTTGATCATGGCTTTCATTAAACACATTCTGATTATTATGTCTTTGTGAAGAATTACTCCGAAGGTGATTTTCTTATTCTCCTTTTATGTGTAAATGATATGTTAATTATTGGCCAGGACACGAAGAAGATTGCTAGCTTGAAGAAGTCATTGAGCAAGTCCTTCGAAATGAAGGACGTAGGCCCTGCTAAAGAGATTTTAGCCATAAGGATCACTCGTGATGGAAAGAACAAGAAACTTTGGCTCTCATAGGAGAGATATATTGAGAAGGTACTTAACAGATTCAACATGAGCAATGCTAAACCCGTGAGCTCTCCACTTGCAGGACACATGAAGTTGAGTATGGATCAGTGTCCTTCAAGTGAGAAAGAAAAGGAAGATATGAATAAGGTGCCTTATGCTTCCGCCGTGGGCAGTTTGATGTATTCCATGATATGTATGAGGCCAGACATTGCATATTCAGTTGGGGTTGTTAGACGTTACATGTCGAATCTAGGTAAAGAGTATTGGGCAGCCGTGAAGTGGATTCTTAGATATCTTAGAGGTACATACAAAGTTTGTCTATGTTTTGGTATTGGACAACCTAAGTTGTCTGGGTACACAGATGCAGATATGTCTCCAGATGTTGATACTACAAAATCTACCTTGGGATACTTGATAACATTTGCTGGAGCTGCAGTTTCATGGCAATTAAGATTGCAGAAGTGTGTTTCTTTGTCCACTACTGAGGCAGAATATATAACAGCTGTTGAGGCAGGCAAGGAGTTATTATGGATGAGGAATTTTATTGAGGAGCTTGGTTTGAAACAAGAAAATTATCTTCTTCACAGTGATTCTCAGAGTGCCATCCACCTTGCCAAGAATGCCTCTTTTCATTCTCGAACCAAACATATTAAGAAAAGATATCATTGGATTCGAGAAGCTGTGGAGGACAAGTCATTTGAACTTGTGAAGATTCACATAAGTCATAATTGTTCAGATATGTTGATCAAGACTTTGCGAAAGGAGAAGCTTGTGTTTTATCGAGAGAGGGCTGGTTTGATTGCTTACTCCATGTAAAAGTAAGGGGGAGATTTGTTAGGAAATATCCCTCCTACATGCAGGGATAGCCCAATTAATTTAGGCTCTTTAAATTGGACTACTTTAAGCCCAACATTTATGGTTATTGTCTTTGTCCCATTCTCACTTCTTTGGCTAATAAAAGAAAACATAATCAGATTAATTAGTAGCAGCACAAAAGCAGAAAAATCAGAATAGAGAGCTGCACAAAAACAGAAAGCACAGCTCATTTTCGTCACTGTGCAGCAGCTGGTTCTTCCTTCCGGATCGAAGGCCAAACGGAGTCCGTTCGTCCTCTAATTTTAGTATGTTGTTCGTGGCACTTTCCTCTTTAAGACACCGAACATTTTCTCATTTTGATGCCCGGAAGGTGGTTTTCTAACTGCATTTCTCAGACCTGCGTTTTTTGGATATTTACTCCATTTTTGGTGAAATTGTTAATTGTTGTCTTGCCAAGATTATTTCTAGATGATTGTATTTGCCTCTAGCGTTTACTAGAGAGGAGAACTTGTTGTACCCACTTGGTTCTTGTTGATTAGTGGAAGTTTTCGGATCATTCTTGAACGGTCCTGTGGTTTTCTCCCCAATTTGGGGTTTCCACGTAAATTGTGTGTTCACTACTTCATTTACGCTGCTTTTAACTAGTCTATTGCTGTTGTGAATTTTTTGGTGATCATTTTGCCTTGTCATCCATCTTATTTAATTGGGGAAAAGATTTTATTGCGCTTCCGGTTGTGTTGAGTCGTTGCTTCCCCAATAGTATTAAAGTTTCGATTGGGTAATAACATGGTAATTGCCCCTGCCAGTACCGGAAGTAATAATAAAAGTGGGAATGTTGTCACTAGAATGGACCACTACGAGCTAAAAGCATGCATGCCTCTCTTATAAGAGAATATGATATCATCCCCACCTTTGGCGCACTTGTTTGATGAGTGGTTTAGAAAGAGTTCTGTTGCTTCCAGCTTCTTTCTTTGTAGTCTAGTAGATCTACATATTCTAGTGGATCTAAAGTAAAAAGAAACATGCATTTAACTTCAGTTGCAGTAGCTGAACAAGGTACATACCTGATAACCAAATCGAGCTGGCATTTGATGGTCAAGTATGATTGTACTACTTCTGGATAAAGAGCTCGAAACCACAATTTTGCATTTCTTCAACTTGTGTTTCATGGATACCCTTGGCTGATACAACTAGTGATTCTTTGCATGACATCACATTGATAGATTTCAGAGTGGCATATCTGCAAAGCAAGGAAGAATCTCCTCAAGATGTCGCAATCTTGTCAACACCAAGCGCTCAAGGCATGGAAAAGCATTCCATTCAAAAAAAGAAGGATCTTGCAGTTTCAAGAATATGAGGTGAGAGAAATGCTCCTCTGTCACTTTCTATATTTCCGAACTAATGGAAATGTGAAGTAGTTTGAGTACCACAAGTCTGGGGAGGGTTAACACCTGATCAAGACTAGATACAACGCAATTGGATAGTTTTAATTTCTTGAGAGTTGGTGGTAACTTCAGCGTGGGGGCCAGTGCACAACGGCTCCAAGTAAAGTTGAGAATTTCAAGCTTAGTAAGAGTGCTAAATTCAGGGGAATAGAAATCACATGACAGAACTTTACATCTCAGTTTTTGAAGATTTGGTATGACTGCGATGACCCTGTTTGTGTCATCCACATTAGAAAACCATGCTGAAGAAAGAGTCCTCAAGTAATCCATTTGTTGGAGAGCATTATTTATATTGAAAACAACGCGGTTATACATGTGCAAATGGCGCAACTTGACCATCTTCCAGAAGTTGTCTGGTAAAGTCACACATCCTCCAAGTCCTTTAACTATTAAAGTTTCAAGGTTCCTAAGATTGTCCGAGAATGATAATGAAGAATCTTCAGCAACCTTAATAGCAACATATCTCAAGCAGGTTAATGCTTCTGGGAAAGAATCAATAACAGTGAATTCTAAATCTAGCACCCACAGAAACTTGAAGCTGTTAAAAATGTGAGATGCATGGCGTATTGAAAATCCAATTTGTCTTCCCTTCATCAAGTGGAATGACTGCACATTTGAACAAATCTAACTCCATTCTGCAAGACTATCACCTTGAAAATAAATACATAAGCTCCATGGAATGTTGTGCTTCTTATGGAAATAGAAGAAGGATTTATATCATCATTGTCCCTGTTGATAGAGAAATTAGTATAATCGGAATGCATTTAAAAGATAAAATTTATTCTTTGTAGAGGAAAATTAGATTGTATTACCCTTGTGTGCATTGAAGAAAGTTCTCAACCTTGACTTTCTTTTTACAAAATTCAAGCAACAAGTCATGAATGCAACATGTCTTGGCCTTACCATCGAAACTTCTCTTGGAAACCATTACAAGGTTTCTTCTAATAAGGTTTTTAAGTAATCTTCTAATATATCTTCAGAAAGCTTCTCTTTATGAGTTTTTATGAAACCTTCTGCTGTCCACAACCATGTTAACTTTAATACTCGTATCTCTTCATCCTCCAAAAATACTCCAAAATACAAAAAGTAAGGTTTCAAATGAAACAGTAATTCTTGGTAACTAAGATTTATTATATCCTTTGACTTACCCTGGATATGTGGACCTAAATTGACTGCAACTTGATACCAACAATGTTTTTCCTTTTTCATTGTTTTGAGAATACCTGCTACCAAGACAATTGAAAGAGGTAGCCCTCCTCACTTTTGTGCTATCTTTTGGCCAACGTCTTCTAAGACAATGGGGCAGCTTTTTCCATTGAACACCTTATCCTTCAATAAAGTCCAACTTTCTTCTGTAGTAAACATTCAAAGTAAATGAGGATCACTCACAAGTTTTGCATGGGATGCAACATCACCTAGACGAGTTGTTAGGATAATTCTACTTCCATTATTGGCATCATAGAAGAAAGGGTATAGATCATCCCACGCAGCAGTTCCCCAGACATCATTAACGAGGATAAGGTACCTCTGAACCATTAGAAGTCAGCGCAACTTATCTGCTAATACATTCTCTGGTAGTTTATCACTTATAACTGTATCCTTCTTAATACCACAAAGAACGGTTAGTAACAAGTCCTTGCGTGTATATACTTGAGATACACAACATTGTGCATATATATCAAAGCGAGAGATAACTAACTGATCACGAAATACTTTGTTAGCTAGAGTTGTCTTACCTAATCCGCCCATGCTTATGATTGAGATGACATCCAAGTGTGATGATCCTCTGATTAACTCCCATTTTAGTGTGTCCATAACCTCCTGAAATCCCACCATCTCATCTCTCATGCTTGTAATCCTAACAAATTCTGAATTATGAGCACTGGAAGCATCAGCGGCATTATGCACCAAGTCAGAGACTTTCTTTTCATGAATCTCCGCTACATTCCTCACGAGTATTGTATTCTCCTCTATAATGTCCCGGGTCCAGAGAAAAAGGCACTGCCCTGGAATGTCTTTGTTTATACAACCAACAACAATATAATCCATCTCTTTTTCACCTGCATCCCAAAAGATTCGAATCCATCATGTTGCTTCTGAAAGTACTCCAGTTGTTGCTGAATTGTCTGGAACTGGCTCCTTATAGAAGAAAGTGAGCCTAAGTAGTGGCTTAGAAACTCCTTAAGGTAGTGCAAAATGATATCAATAGATCCAGTCCATCAATTTTAGGTAAATTGGAGCGAGATGACCTCCAAGAGAGGAAGTAGATCAGTGCTTGTATGCTCTAAATCTCGCCGGAGAAATCAACAACTGTCTCTTGATTAAACTTCCCAACCGTAGCCACACTATCACATATCGAGTAAACTAGAAGCCCTACATTAATAATTGCAGTATCAAAATCTTTAAGGGCCTCTCTTGGTAGATTGATGAGATTGTCTGTCAAGAAGTTGAGCATTGTAATTTGATCCTTAAAAGACTTTCTCTTTGAGCTTATCAGTAATGGGATGTAGCACTTCCATATGGTGTATGAGAGTCTCCACAAATACAGCTTTATAATCAGCAGCATTCTCAGCTTGGATTTTCTGATGGCATCCAGATTTTATAGCTTTCAGGACACCAATATAGATCTTTCGGACACATGGTTGAATGGGATGAATCCTCATTTAAAATGCAGACAATGAAACATTCATTTCAGTAGGATTGAAGTCTCTATCCCAAAGTTGTCCTGGGATACCAAACGAGGAAATCATTGCTGCATGACCAGCCACAACTAAAACATGAGTGAAGAAAGTATGTTGTCTTTGAGGATCCGTGCATCTGTCTGAAATAAAGTAGACGAAATTTCTAAATAACTTCAACTCTTTTACAACCTATTCTATTTGTGCTCAATGAACCAGTCTAGACCAATCAAATAGATGACACACATCTCGTACACCACTGAGATTCATTACAACAATACCAATGAATGTCTTTACAAATCCTGGAGTGGCAAGTTTGGAAGAAAGCGGTAGTGATGCTTTGGGGAAAGAGTACTTAGCTTTGATTTCCAACTTAGTCGTCCAGATCTATTTTTCAAACTTATGGAACACAGTTTTAACATACTGTTGATTCTTTTGAATACAACTGTTGAATCCTAGTAAACAATAAGGCGTTGGTAAACGCGAATTTGAGAGAAATCACAAGAATAAATTACAAAAACAACTCTCAAACTCACACTTTACTATACTCTTGTCTTGGTGTTTTTTTTAGTGTATTACAAATGAGAATTTGCACCTCTATTTATAGTAGATTTTAGAAGTGTGAACAAAAGCTCCATCTTCAAAAATGGTGGCTGGATAGTGGAGTGGTAGCTTGTTCGGTGGCTGCAATATCTTGACCAAGATATTGTCCAAGATAGTGGCTGGACTTCTTTAATTCTCCTCCTCCAGCTATATCCGGAACAAGCATTATAGATATATCTTTGCATAGCTCTAACTTCTCTCAAGTCACCACTTTCATCAACATGTCAGCTGGATTCTCCTTCATATGGATCTTCACTAGTCTCAACAGTTGTCGATCCATCACCTCGTGTATCCAACGATACCGAATATCAATATGTTTTGTATGAGAATGGTACGTGGATTTCTTGCTCAAATCCAGGGCACTTTGACTCTCACAATGTACCTTATATTCCTTTTGCTTGATTCCAAATTCTTGGAGATAACGATTTAACCACAACATCTCTTTTCCAGCTTCTATGGCAGCAATGTATTCTGCTTTGGTTGTGGATAAAGCAACACACTTCTGTAGTCTTGACTGCAGTGAAACATCTCCCCCCACAAAAGTGTAAATGAATCCTGAAGTAGATTTCCTACTATCAAGATCTCCGGCTATGTTTGCATCTGTATAGCTCTCCAAGATTGGATCAACTCCCCCGTAGCAAAGACATAATTTCATTGTACCCTTAAGGTACCTGAGAATCCACTTTACTGCCTCCAATGCTCTTTCCCGGGGTTAGAGAAAAATGACTCACCCTTCCCACTGCGTGAGCAATATCTGGCCTCGTACACATCATCGCATACATCAGACTTCCAACTGCTGAAGAATATGGTACTGACGACATCTCCCCAATTTCTTCCTTAGATGAGGGACATGATCTCTTGCTCAACTTGAAATTGTTGGCTAATGGAATGATAACTGGTTTGGCATTATTCATGTTGAACTGTGCAAGCACTCATTCAATACACTTTTTTTGAGATAGCCATAACCTCCGGTTCTTCCAGTCTCGGATGATTTGCATTCCCAAAATTTAATTTTTCGCCGATCCTAAGTCTTTCATGTCAAAAGACTTAGTTCCTTGTTCAGCTGGTTGATCTTCGTTGTGTCTTTCCCCAGGATCAGAATATCGTCTACATATAGTAGAAGAGCAACAAAATTTCTGTAGAAAACTTCTGAATATAGACACATTCATCCGCTGAAGTTTTCTTATACCCTTGACTTACCATGCATGAGTCAAACTTCTTGTACCACTACATAGGTGCCTGCTTCAGACCATACAAGCTTTTCTTCAGCTTGCATACGAGGTTATCTTTTGAAATCTCAAAACCTTCTGGCTGCTCCATGTAGATTTCTTCCTCTAAGTCTCCGTAAAGAAAAGATGTCTTTACATCCATCTGTTCAAGATCCAAGTTTATAATTGCGACCATTCAAAGTATGACTCTATTTGAAGTCATCTTGACTACTGGTGAAAATATCTCACCAAAGTCGATCCCCTTCTTCTGTTGGAATCCTTTGACTACAACCCGTGCTTTGTATTTCACTACTTTTCCACTGCCATCCTTTTTCAGCTTGAACACCCATTTATTTTTCAGTGCCTTCTTTCCTCATGGAAGTTCTAAGATCTCATAAGTCTGATTTTTCTGCAGAGACTCCATTTCATCCTGCATTGTGAGAAACCACTTTTCTTTGTCCTTATGAGATACTGCTTCATGGAAACTCTCTGGGTCTCCATATTCAGTAAGTAGAAGGTACTCAGATTCTGGATATCTTCTCGATGGAATCTGACCTCATTCAGATCTGTGAACTTCTGGAACAATCTGAGGAGATCCACCATCATCTTAGCCTTGTCATGGTCCTGGAACGTCTGCCAGATAGGGTTGTGGCTCCCCCTGCTCAGCACCGTCACTTTCCTCATTGTCTTCTACTTCTGGAACAACAGCACCATTTCTCATGAATGGTTCGGTTGCAGCTTCTGGAATCTGATTTGCAACATTTATTTTCTGAGAAACTGTGGGTTTTTCAATGTCATCAATTGTCTGACTTTCATGGAAAACCACGCCCCTACTTCAAATCACCTTTTTCTCCTTTGGATCCCATAACCTGTATCCAAATTCATCTCTATAGCCAATGAAAATGCATGGAGTGGTCCTTGCATCTAGCTTCTGCCTGAGTTCCTTGGATACATGTGCATACGCCAAACACCCAAATACTCTCAAGTGAGAGTATGATGGATCCTTTCCAGACCAAAGTTTCTCCGGAACTTCAAAATCCAATGGTACTGATGGAGATCGGTTGATCAAGTAACAGGCGGCTCTGACTGCTTCTCCCTAGAATGGCTTTGGCAGCTTAGCCATACTGAGCATGCTCCGAACACATTCCATGATTGTTCGATTCATTCTTTCAGCTACACCGTTGTGTTGAGGGGTGCATGGGACCGTCTTCTCATGTCGGATGCCATATGATCTGTAATAGGCATCGAACTGCCTGGAAGAGTATTCACCTCCATAGTCGGATCAAAGACACTTCAACTTCTTTCCTATCTCACATTCTACCATGACATGGAACAGTTTGAAGTAATCAAACACTTGGTCCTTCGTCCGCAAGAAATACATCCATACCTTTCAAGAAGCATCATCAATGAATGTTAGAAAGTATCGGTTGCCGCTGAGTGATTCAAGCTCCAAGGGACCATAAAAATCAAAGTGTACCAGACTGAGTAACTCTGATCTTGTCGTTGAAGAGGAATTAAACGAGACTATATGTTGCTTACCAAATAGACAATGATCGTAAGGATCTAGTGTAGCATCCTTGTCCACATTGATAAGGTCCTTCTTCATTGGGGTAGACAACCGTTTCTCACTCATGTGGCCGAGTGTCTGGTGCTATAAATTTTGAGAAGCCTCCTTTTCCGCTACATTGAGGCTGTCTGTGATTATCTTCACATGAGTCCTGTATAACGTGCCACAAATATGTCCTCGAGCGACTATCATAGCGCCTCTTGACAACTTCCACGTGCCTTTACTAAAATAACCATCATAGCCTTATTTGTCAAGAGCTATACCTGAAAGAAGATTCAGCCGAAGATCTGGCACATGGGCGGACATCCTTCAAAGTGATTGTACTCTCGGAACTTGTCTTTATCTAGACATCGCCAATTCCTACAATCCTAGAGGAATTGGAATTCCCCATCTTTACAGCTCCAAAGTCTCCAGCTTTATACGTTGTGAAGTATTCCTTATGTGGAGTAACGTGGTAGGATGCTGCAGTATCTACCACCCATTCCGTATCTTCTCTTGAGACGTGAAGACATGTCTCATCATAGGTTGAACAATAAGCTATATCTCTAATAATAATAACTAATGTTTCTCCACCCTTGTTCTTCGGTTGCGAACTGCTCTGGGCTTACTCCTCTTTCCATTTGTAGCAGTTCTTCTTCAAATGTCCTTCAATTCCACAATGATGGCACTTATATGTTGGTTTCCTGCCATCAGTTGATCTGCCTCTGCTCTTGCTTCTGCCTCTCCATTTGTCTTTGCTACTCTTTTGTTGCCTCCCCCGGTTCTCTATGACAAGAGCATGGGTCTGATCTGTGCCCATGTCCTTTCTCCTTGCCTCTTCACTAAATAGAGCATCCTTGACCATTGACATGGTAAGTTTGCCATTTGGGGTTGAGTTTTTGAGTTATATGACTAGCGTTTCCCAACTATCGGGAAGGGAACTGAGTAGTAGCAGCGCCTGAACTTCATCGCCAAGTGGCATCTCTACAGACGACAACTGGTTTACCAAGCTCTGAAACTCACTGGTATGCTCGGCAACTGAAGTTCCATTTTTAAGCTTCATGTTGACTAAATGCCTCATCAACAGGGATTTATTCCAAGCAGGCTTGGCCTGGTACATGTCCTCTAACTTCTTCCAAAGGGCATATGCGCCTGCCTCTTGTGCAATATGGTGGAAGACACTATGATCAATCTATTAACTGATTTGACCTCTAGTTTTTTGGTTTGATTTCTTCCATTCTGACTCCTTGGCGGGATCAGGATTTTCACCGTTCAATTCGATAGGATCGAATAGATCTTTACAACTTAGGAGATCTTCCATCTGAGGTCTCCACAACGTGTAATTAGTGGCTGTGAGCATAATCATGGATCCGGAAGATGATGTCGACTCTTCTGTGGTCATTATCACCTTGCAATAGCTTAATTCACCAAAATGAGATTGGATTTTGAAAAATGGAGCTCATCGTTACGTCTAAAATGGTCAAAAAAGGTGGAATTGACACTTCGGGGCCAAAATTCCACTATTGAGTAGAATAATAATTTTGAAAACTTTGAGGACCAAACTATAATTTCAAAAAGATAAGAGGTCAAATTGTAATTTCATAAAGATTAGGGGCCAATCTAACATTTCTTGAAAGTTGAGGGATCAAACTAAAATTTCAAAAAATTTTAGGGGTTAATGTGTAATTTTTGAAACTATTGCAGATTCCGTCTATAAACAGTATTTTCGATCATCTTCTCTGTCGTTTTCCGATGAACAATGTCGTTGTCTCCTGTAGAACTCCGGTGAATAGTATCTCCGTCACCGACAAAATTCTGGCAGAGTTGACCGAACTATGACTGCGATTTCTGGGCTCGTTTGAACTCCGATTAGGTCATCGTTTGGTGCGTTGGACTCCGTTCGACGAGACGAATCCAATGGTTTAGTTAGAATTAGATTTCGAACAAAGCTTAGAAAACCTGGTGAAAAGTCTCCAGCAGAACTCCGGTGAACAGCATCCCCGTCACCAAAAAAAAACTCGACCAATGCTTCTAATTTAGCTATGATACCACTTGTTGAAGCCTAGTGAACAATAAGGCGTTGGTAAACACGAATTTGAGAGAAAAAAAATTTCTTCTATTACTCACAAGAATAAATTACAAAAACAACTCTCAAACTCACACTTTACTACACTCTTGTCTTGGTGTTTTTTTTTTTTTGGTGTATTACAAATGAGAATTTGTACCTCTATTTATAGTAGATTTTAGAAGTGTGAACAAAAACTCCATCTTCAAAAATGGTGGTTGAACGGTGGAGTGATGACTTATTTGGTGGCTACAATATCTTGACCAAGATATGGTCCAAGATGTTTCAAACTTATGGAACACAGTTTCAACATACTGTTGATTCTTTTGAATTCAACTGCGTCCCAAAGAGCTTGTACTTTCTGTGCAGCATCCAAGAATTCAGTTGTGAAGCTCTGCAACCTGAGAAACATATGAAGGAATTGAAAATTTAGATAAAAGTAATCAATTTTATACTGCTGCAGGCCGCTGTAATCCAATTCATGACGAAACTTTCCCAAACAAGAAAGATCATTATATCTCCTTCTAGGTGAAGAAGACATCAGCTTCTTTTTATAAAGGTTCTTTCTACTCTTTGGTTTTCTAAATAGTTGCAACTTTTTGTTCCTGGTTTTTATATTCTAAATTGTTAATCTTCGTCTACAAATGTGAACACTAACATGCTTACATTAATAATCATATACATCAATGAAAGTTGACCCGGACAATTTTAAAAAAATTATCTTCTACCATTATTATTATATATTAGTTCTGGAAACGTGCCCTTGCATGCTTGTCCTCTATTACTGTATTAAATTAGTGGGAGAAAGAGTTATAGCATTTCCAAAGAAAAACAACTCAAACATAATAAGTTAACTAAACTACATGCTAAAAAAGCATTAAAAAAGACAAAAGTATTAGAAACACCTCTAAACTTGACATAAAGTATTGGTTTCATCTCCGAACTATTGATAATATCAAAAACACCCTTTTACTTGACGAATTGAACTTAAATACACATTTGATCTTGTAACAAGAGTGAAATACACCCTTATATTCTTGTCAAGTTAAGGGGTATTTTTAACACTTGTGATAGATCAGAGGTATATTTTAGTTTAATTAACAAGCAGAGGAATAATTTTAAGACTGTCAATAGTTTGAGGATGAAACTAATAACTTGCGCCAAGTTTAGGAGTGTTTTCAATACTTTTTTCTTCAAAAAAAGATGAAGACACTTAACCAATATCAAATCAAAAAAAATTCTTCTTGCCTTATAATATTACAAATCTTGGCAAAAAATAATATTCTAAAGTTACTTTCAACACTTTTTTCTCTATAAATTCAAAGTACTTTAATAGAGATTTGTAGAGAGAATAGAAGAAAATGAAACTCCTTTCTTGAAAAATAATCAATTATAAAGTTATATTTGAAAACTCAAAAAGATGGAGATATGAAAAATAAAAATTCACTTACAATTTTGTATCCGGAGAATATTCATCTTATAACCATGACAATTCACATATTTCTCAACAAAAAGAAGATAACTATGAGTGAAATAATAAAAAATACAAATAAATGCATTAGTAAGAATTCTTACAATTACAGATTGGTAATGAAAATTTTAAAATAGTGCAGACTAACCTAATATAGAAAGCAAGACGATCACAAATTTGGATATACAATGTTGTTGGAGAGTGTATTTGATATTGAAGAATTGGTTATTCTCTGTTGGACAAAATCAATAAAGAGAAGCATAACCGTCCAACTATTCGTGTTTTATCATTTGACAGATTCAATGTATAATACTTGTAAATTTTCTATTCATTTAATTCAAAGTAATTAATGTTACTTATAACTTTATGGGTATTCATAGAGTGAATATGTCTGGTGTAACTTTTCAATTATGTCGATGGCACGGTTAAATAAGACCTTATTAAATAACTAATTATTATTATTATTATTATTATTATTATTATTATTATTATTATTATTATTATTATTATTATTATTACACTTTCTCATCTCTAGTATTAAATATAATATGATATGATTATTATTTAACAATTAATTAATTAGACGTTTTATAATATTTTTATTAATAAAGTGTAGGGACAAAATCGTAATCCAACTTTAAAGATAGGAGTTTCCTCTTGAATCAACAACATACCTGATAACTAATCTATTTTTTTTTTATGTAATTAAGGCATTTCATTACTTAATATTAAGTTAAGGAATCATCTTGGCCAATGGTATGTGCCATGATACTGTTAGTTTGGGCCACATCCCGACCCAAGAAAATCAAAATAGAAGTGTTTGATTTTCTAACATAACTAGTTCCTAGGATGTTTGCCTCTACTTGTTTTGCGATAAACATCGGAGGAACTACAAAAATAGTAGTGTCACCATATCAAGCTTTCCTTGATCTTTCCTTCGCCAATGCATCTTTCAGCTTGTTCTGTTCTCTATACACATGCTTCAGCTCTACTTCTCCCAATTTGCTCATTAAGTACCTGCATTCATAGAGGAGATTGTCATGTTTCAAATTTCCTATCTCAAACATTTTTATGACCTCCCGTGGATCAGTATTTATTTCCAGAGGTGAGATTCAATGCTGAATGGCTATTGGAGCCCTTTCCTAAGGGCTTTGATTTCTGCTTCCATGGGGGTTGCATAAGGGATCAGCTACCTGGCCATAGACATGGTCATACTTCAAATTACACTTTGCATTTTTGAAAGTGTTATTATTTCTGTTCAACCATATGTGCCACTAGCAGTAGCTTAAGAAAGTGTCCCAGTTGAGCCAAGGATTGAAGGGTTTGTGTTTGGTACTCAACAAATACTGCATCTAGTCCCTTTCATTCAAGTTTCCTTCATTTGGGGTTGTGGGGTCTGTGTTGTTGTTGACACCCAATTTTTACCTTCCACCGTGTCAAATTAATCTTTGAGATTTTATTTATACAAAAAAATGTCCAGCACATGGGGGCCACGCGCCCCCCAATTCCTATCTTTGCTTCTTCTTTATTCTCCTCACGCTCCCTTCCCCTTTTTCCTCTTCTTCAACAAAACCAGTAACCAAAGCCAAAACTAGAAAATTCAACAACTCCCTCTTCTCCCCATCACTCACCCTCACCTTCTTCTTCGACCAGACGACCCCAACAACCAAAAACACCCAGCAAACCTGACAAACGCAGTAAATGCGTTGAAAAAGCCATCCATGCATCTCAATCCCTCAATAAACAGTGGTTTTCAATCCGTTGAGGATTTTGCAAAATCCCAACGATTTTTTGCCTAAAGGAAGGATTTTGAATTTGGAATTAAAAGTCCGACCCCTAATTTTCTCGATTTTCCCTAACTTTGGGAGCTATATAATCCCTCTTCTTCTCAATTTTAAGGCAGCCGTTCTCAACCTCAGAAAACCCTAGCAAGAAACCCAATCGATTTCCACAACCATTCTGAACTTACAGCATTCGGATATAACTCATTTTCCTTCGAATTCGTTTTCCAGAAGCTCGTCGATTTTGGGTAGGTTCCAAAATTCTTGGCTTTGAGTCGGTGTATACAAATTTACTCATAGTGGTGAGTTCGTCTTCGTTAAGCTTGTCATCCCAGTTCCCTGCCCCGACAAAGTTTGTTTTGTTTATGTATGAACCATGTCGCATTTGAGTCCTTTGGACTCTACCCCTGCATTTCTTAGGTCACGGAGGCCCAAACTTCCTCTTCTTTGAGTCAGCCCAATTTCTAAGAGAAAGAAGATGCTATACAGATCCTGGGAAGCAAAAGTTGCAATAGAAATTTAAATGGGATAAAGGCCCAGAATCGTCAACTCTCTTCTCTTATATTATTTCATTTATATATTTATATTTGTCTGGATGCTAACATTTTATTCATTATTGGTTTCAATCTAATTAAATTCCCCAACAATGTCAAAATCATTTATGTTATTTTTATTTAATTTCTTTTTGTTTTAAAAAAGTGTTTGCCTTAAAATTAAAAAAAATAATTTAAAAATATGATTTTACCATTTTCGTTCAATTTTTAAACTTAGTAAAATTTCAAGTTCAATCAACCTTTTCAAATCAAATCAAAAGTTAGTCAAATCATCTAATCGTCGGATAACCACATTTGGCGGCCATTTCGAGTACGTAAAACCTTCTCGAAGTGAAAATATGAACCCGAACCTTTTCTCTGGATTTTAAAAGATTTTTCTGTTAGGTCTTTTAAAATATTTATTGGTTTCCTTATTATCCTTAAAATTAGGTGGCGACTCTGTTTTTTCTTTTAAAAAATCGATTTTCTCTTAAATTAATTGAGTTTTAAATTATTTTTTGATTTTCTTTCAAAAAAGACATTTTTTCAGCATAACAGTTGTTTCTTCTAATCTCTTCATAGAAGGATTTGCCTACTCTGCATTGGAAGAAAACATGGTTGATATCTTCCTTTGGGTGGTCACAAATTTCGCATTTTGGGTTAACATTCATCCCCCTAGAGTGTAGCAAATGATTTATTTATGTTCTCCCATGGTATAGGACCCATAGAAAGGTTTTAATCCTATTGAGGATTTTAGCCTTCCAGGTTTGCCTAAAATCGGTGTTGCTAGGGCTGTCCTCCATGCATTTTCCAATTATAAAATTGTAAGCAGAGGCCATTGTGAAGAAGCCATTATTTGTGAGCCCCCATATTCTCTTGTCTTTCTTGTGTTCTCCTATGTTGAGGGTTTGCTCTTGAATTATGTCTTGGAGCCTATCCGGTAGGAGCATGGACAGTGTTTCTAGATTCCAATTTCCTTCATTGTGGAGGTCAGCCACCTTATGGTGACTCTCATTTTCCTTTAGAGGTCCCTGTACGTATCTTCTGAGAGAGTTTAGGTTTGGCAGCCACACATCCTCAAAGAAACTAGCCCTACTTCCTGTATGAACTACCCATCTTGTAGCCCTTGATAACTAATCTGCGACATAGTGTTGGAGCATTATTAATTTACTTTGCGTATGAAGACCTCAAATAAATTTGTTGATGTGTTCCCTGAAGAACTCCCAGGCCTACCTCCAGAACGAGAAATAGATTTTGGTATCGACTTACTTCCACGCACTCAGCCTATTTCTATCCCTCCATATAGAATGGCCCCAGCAGAATTACGTGAACTAAAAGAGCAGTTAAAAGAT
>JAABOM020000092.1:6914647-6935454 GCA_011800125.2 Solanum clarkiae
TATAGTTGGGTTGTAGGCTGACTTGTCTTGGTGGGATAAGACGAGTGCCATCACGCCCATTTTCGGGTCGTGACATTATGGTTGTTGCATGTGGCACCTTGGTGAAAACATTTGAACCAATTTTCACAATGGAAGAATCATCCATCAATTTTACATGGCCGCACAAGCATACAACGTAAGTGAGTTTAATAACCACTTCAATCAAATTAGAGAAATGGTTCCAGGGGCTGCCACACATCTCGAACAAATTGGATTTCACAGATGGAGCAGGACATTTTTTTTCGGGAAATAGGTATGTATTATTAACTGCTGCATCTGCCGGGCTGAAGTTGTTGCAGATTCTGTCGCAACAACTGTTGTATCTGCTACAACATCTTTAATATTTGTTGCAAAATTTTCTATTTTTAAAAATATTAGATATTAATTTCTATAATATCTACTACAAAATTTAGAGGTTTGGTATTATGACATCAAACATCGTTGAGTCGATAAATGCACTTTTTGTTGTTGAAAGAAAACTTTCTATTCCTTCTCTATTTTATGAAATAAATAAGAAGTTGGTGAAAAGTTTCACCAAAGATGAATCATCAATGCATCAACCATCTTGGTCCCTTTGATAGAGGAGGTCATTGCAAAAAATATTAATTTAGTGAATAAGTTATTGGTTCATTAAATTAACAATTATAGATATGTTATCTCCGGTCATAATGTAGTGGCAATGATTGATCTTCATTGCAAATCTTGTACTTGGAGAGTCTTTGATCTTAATAAAATACCTTGTCCGCATGTGATGTCGACGCTCTAGTATCAATATGGTGAAGGTTACAGAAGGCGTATTTATGAGAATACTTTTCAATATTATAAGGTGGAGACATACATTTTTGCATATCTGGAGGAAATTATACTCGTGCCATTCGAAGAATTTTGGGAAGTTCCTAGGGAGATTTTAGAAAGGAAAATACTTCCCCCACATGTTGTGCCGGGAAAGGTGGGAAGAAAGGCAAAGAAGAGGCGGCCAAGCATCGGACAATCATTTCCAAGCAAAAAGAACAAATGTTTCATATGCAAAAGGGCTAGGCACAAGAGAACTACATGCCCGGAGCGAAATGTTTCATAAGAACGCTCACTTTTATTTGGCGTTTGTGAACTTGTTTCATTTTGCATATTGATTTTATGCAAAAATTAACATTTGTTGTTATTTAATATTATCAGTATTATTGTTATTTGAATATATTTTTCATCGAATGTTGCAGGTACTAAGAAATAACATTTTAAACTGTTAGCAGTTTTATTGTTATTTGAATATATTTTTCATCGAATGCTGCAGGTACTAAGAAATAGCATTTTAAACTGTCAGCAGTTTTACAACAATTGTTACTTCATTTACAACAATTGTTACTGATATTTCAACAATTGCTACTTACCTCTCAGCAAATGCTACATAATTTATAGAAATAATTATATCGTATATAGTATTTGCTAAAGAGTTTCCTAGCAATTGGTACGAATTTTCCAGCAATTGTTATGAATTACCCAGCAATTGCTACTGCGTTTACAGTAACTGCTACAAAATTTTCAGCAATTGCTTTAAAAAATTTAACAAGACTTGCTGAGATATTTTACAACAATTGCTACAACTAGTTCAACAACTAGCCAACTTGTTATAATGAATTCAAACAAAATCTTTGCCATCGATTTATTTCTAGTATTGAATTGGACTAAAATCACTTATTCATCGTAAACATGATCAAATAGACTACTTAATGAAAAAATCAACTCAAATAAGTGTGATCTACAACTATGATCCTATTACTGGTATAAGTACTATCTCAATGTATAAGATCACTATTGATTCTAGTATTTAACACGACATTGGACTAACTCCACCTCATATATTATAAATTATATGGACACAACCAATTAACTATCAATTTACTTAATTACCATCACTTAAATATGCAATTACTCAATAGATTGTATATTACTTGTCTAATTACCACCTCAATGTATAACATTACTACTGAATCTAGCTTTTAATCTAAAATTGGACTAACACAGCTCAATTTAGCACTAGATATGATTGATACAATCAACTTATAGTCAACTTGCTATACCAACTAACTACCTTGCTATAGAGTTTTTCAATAATTGCTACGAATTTCTTGGCAATTGCTACGAATTACCCAACAATTGCTACTGCGTTTACAGCAACTGCTACCAAAATTCCCAGCAATTGCTTTAAAAAATTCAACAAGTGAATAACTTGCTGAGATATTTTACAACAATTGTTACAACTAGTTTAACAATTAGCTAACTTTCTATAATAAATTCAAATAAAATTTTTACCATCGACTTATTTATAGTATTGAATTGGACTAAAATCACTATATTCATCTGTAAATATGATCAAATGGACTACTTAATGAAAAAATCAACTAAAATAAGTGTGATCTACAATTATGATTCTATTACTGGTGTGAGTAATCTGTCTCAATGTATAAGATCACTACTGATTCTAGCATTTAACCCGACATTGGACTAACTCCACCTCATATATTATAAAATATATGGACATAACCAACAAATAATCAATTTACTTAATCACCATCACTTATATATACAATTACACAATAGATTATATATTACTTGTCTAATTATCACTTCAATGTATAAGATCACTACTGAATCTAGCTTTAATATGAAATTTGACTAACACAACTCAATTTATCATTAGATATGACATTTTCAATATAAGCCGACTTGCTGAATTCACAACAAATGATCCAATAGCCCCAGCAAGATGCTGAGTTGCTAAGTCATTTTCACAGCAAATGTTAAGACTGTCCCAGCAAGTAGGTCACTTGTTGTGTCATTTCACAACATATACGAGGATAGTCCCAACAAGATGCTGAGTTACTAAGTTATTTTCATAACAAATGTTAAGAATGTCCCAGCATGTAGGTCACTTCCTATCTCATTTCACAACATTTGATCCGATAGCCCCAGCAAGATGCTGAGTCATTTTCACAGCAAATGTTAAGAATGTCACAGCAAGTAGGTCACTTGCTGTGTCATTTCACAACATATATGAGGATAGCCCCAGCAAGATGCTGAGTTGCTGAGTCATTTTCACAGCAAATGTTAAGAATGTCCCAACAAGTAGGTCACTTGTTGTGTCATTTCAGAACATACATGATGATAGTCCTAGGAAGATGCTGAGTTATTTTCACAGCAAATGTTAAGACTATCCCAACAAGTAGGTAACTTATTGAGTCATTTCATAACAGATATTTATATAAAAGGATATATTTCTATAAAAAAAACAAAGAGATATTTCTATAACATAAAATATCCACCGTCAATAGTCCAAAAAAACTAGAAAAATAAGAAAATGCACATGTTCATAAAATAAGTATCCATCATCAACATCCCCAAAAAATCTAAAAATAAAAAAATACCCATCATCCAAACATAAAAACACCCATTATCCAAACATTAAATAAATCTACTATTCAAACATTAAATAAACATCATCCAACCTAACAACAAATAACATAAATAACATCATCACATTGGGTGCTGCTCCTCCGTAGATGCCTCTGGTTGCTGCTTCTCTGTAGCACCTGATGTTGGTTGCTCTTCTCTGTAGCACCTACTGCTTGCTACCCCTCAATCACATCTGCTGCTTGCTGCTCCTCTCCAATCACTGCTACCTGCTGCTCCTTCCTAGAACTTGTTGTCATTTTCCTTACGCTCATAAGTGCTTTAGAAACTTTCTTTCTCCTCCTTTGCTCGCGAATAGGAGTATACGGTGATACTAACCTTGATGATGGGATGACACCTCTTTTGAATAGCACAATATTCAAGGTTTCTTGAAATGACAATACTATCTCCATCATTTTATCCATCCTCTCATTATGTGACACCATCATTTTCATCATCTTATCTATCCTCTCGTTGCAAGTTTCACAACAATAAGTACTATAAGGTGCCTTAGAAGTCCTAGCACCCAGCCGATCAAATCTATCAATGGTGAATGAAGTCCCAAAATCACCTCCACCACCAAAAGGAGAAAATCCTTCTTTATAACCAGAAGCTGCTTCATGCCCAACAACAGTTTCTGCAGCATCTACCCCAAAAATACTTTCAGTACCACCTACCCCAGCATCAGGTACCCCAGCATCAGGTACCCCAGCATCAACACCCACCCCATCACCAGCACCAACATCAATAACTACATCCCTTTTGATGGTTGTTACGTCGGCCAAATCTATCACCAACTTCACAATCTTTGGATCTTCTTCTTTTTGCTCAAGTGGAACAAATTCCGTCCAAAAGTCCATCTCTTTCTCACTTTCAGTCGCGATTAGCCACGGATAAACAATCTACAAATTAAATAAAATTATCTTAATAAATAAAAATACTAAAATATGATAAGACAACAACTGTTTCAAAATTGCAGCAACTGTTAAAGCTAGCAGACAACAATTTTTGCAAAGCTTACCTCATTTGCCGATGGATCAAAGAATTTGTACGCCTCCACTTTAGCATTGTTTGGCGCCACTAACCATCGAAGAAGTCTCGAATAAGATACTTCTTCGTCGAACTCTTTGAATATTTTCTGGAGATGAGGAATAACTTCAAAAGCCCAAGCCTAAATAAATCGAAGACATGAAATATTATTAATTAAGATAATAAATAAATATAAAAAATACTATAATAAAAATACAACAAATAAAACTTACCATAAAAGCCCATGGAAAATCATATAGATTTAAGGACTTTTGATCGATGTCGCCATCTTCCTTAGATACTGAAGAGTAAGGTCATAACTATCCCGACCCCAAGGGCAGGCACAAAATGCATCCGGGTTGGCCGCTAGCTCGAACCAAAAGTCAATCACATTAGTCCCTTGATCTCTACCCATAAGAAACTCATAACAAAGTAAACCAGACAGAGGGACTTCTTCACTCTCGTCTTGACTTTACTTGACTGCAACAGGTCAAGCATCTCTTTTGACTTACAATGTTTTTTTTTCATTGCTTTGCACTTTTTTGTATGTCTTTTTTGCATTTTTGGATTGGGAGGGAGGAGGAGGTGGTACGTGACAGTTCAACCCTATTACAATAGTGAACTCTCTTATGCCAAAACAAACAGGCATGCCACAAAAATTGAGCGAAAAATTATTCTTACTACTAAACCAACGATGAAGAAGCTAATACATCTGCTTCATTTGAAATCGGGGGGGGGGGGGTACTTCTTTCACCTATGTCTACGTATATTTTTTTAAATACCATAGACTTAAAAAATGTCTCCAAGTCTTCCTACACTAAAATTTTTTTAAAATCAGAAAATGATTTTCCAAGTTTCGATTTTAGTCCTATCTCACCACTCTCACGTCGATTAAAAAATTCAGGTCATCTTAAACCCGTAATCATCATATCTGAAAGCTACAATTATAGCAGTGTCTGCAGCAGCTGGGGTGGTCTCTGCAGCAGTTGTGTCTCTTGGTGCAGCATATGAGGGACTTTGTTCAACAGTTGTGTGAGTCCCTGTAGCATCTAAGGGACTGTCATCACCAGTTGTCTGACTTGGTTCAGTAGCTGAGATAGTAGCACCAACAGCTATTGCACTTGATCCAGCAGCTGATGTACTGGGTGAAATAGCTGGGGTATTATGTACAACAACTACTGGATTGAGTGCAGTAGCTGAGGAACTCTGTCTAACATCTGTGAGGCTAGGACCAGCAGTAGCCTCAGCATTGAGTTCTTCAATACAATGTGCTAGCTCTTGTTCTGACTGATCATCCTCTTGTTCATCTTCCGATAAAACGAGTCTCCTTTTGGAAGCTCTAATAGGAGCATCGTCGGGTCCACAATTTTTTTGATTTGGTCATGCCATTTAAGAAGATAGTCCTGTTATAAAATAGAGATTATCCATTAGTTTGGTCAATCACTCTCAATAAGCACAAGAAAAATCGATGCTTAAGAACCTCTCTATGTGAACAATATATGCTCTTTTTTCACAAAAAAGTACAATAACAACAACAATAACTAAATAACTACACCACCCACATACCTGAAAGTATATCCTCAAAGAGTCCAACAAATCAAACAACACCAACAAAAACATATCAATCAAAATCAAACAAAAACAACAACCACAACAGTTGTTCTAGTTAGTTCAACAGTTGCAACTAATGCTTTAAAATTGACCAACATTTTTTCTCACAAAGTACTACAACAACAAATATCAAACAACAAACAACACCCACACCCAGTTATACAGTTGTTGTAATACTCCAATAATTGTTGTAAACCCTATTCGAAATCAACCAAACCAACCTAATATTTTGCTCGCAATGACTATAATAATAAAAATCAAATAACAACAACAACGCCCATACCCAAAATCAACCAACCAACCCAACATTTTTCTCAAAACTCAAACAACACCAACAATAACGCCCATACCCAAAATCAACCAACCAACCCAACATTTTTCTCAAAACTCAAACAACACCAATAACACAAAACCCACATCCGAAATCAACCAACCAACCCAATATTCAACAAAAATCAACCAACCAACCAAACATATTTTTCAAAATGACTACAAAAATAACAACACCCACACTCGAAATTGTCTTCTTCAAAGAGTACAATAACAAATCAAACAACACCAACTTGAAATTAGAGTATGACCCAATAGAATACATACTTTTTCATCTTCCTAAACTTAAATAATCATTTATACAATAAAAAAATAAAAGTATATCAGTGGCAAAATAAATAAAATCTTACCTTTAAAGAAGATGGGGGACAGCGACGTGTAAAAAGAGGACCAACGACGGCCGAGAATAATGGCAACAATGAAGGGATGAAGAAGAAGAAGAAGAAGAAATGAATGCCTAAAAACCCTAAGAAAATTTTCGCGCCTATAGGAAGAAGAAGAAGAAGAAGAAGGAACTGAAAAGTGAAGGGAAGAAGAAAAGTTTTGACTCCTTTTTTAATCTGATTTTGAATTGATGGAACTTTATTTTTTAATTTTTTAAAAAAGTTATATAAGTTTCTTTTAACAAAGAAATGATTGCTAAGTTTTAAAAATATTACTTTTGGTCCCTGTTTAAGTTAATTAAGCTTAATTCTTAATTAGGGACAACTTTGACCTTCCAAGGTCAAAGTTGTCACCTTTTATAATTTCAAGACTTGAATGATACTTCTATTTCAATTTTCACTATGTTACTTAGAAGTACGTTTTATGCTTAAAATGTTACTCACAGTAATGTTTATTAAGAATCTGATCACAGGCACTACAAGTATAAAATCAAATCCTGCAAAGTGGGAGAATCTTTATCCTTAGCTATTAAAATGTTACTTTCAGTAACTTTTAGCTTAAAAACATGATTGTCACTTACGAGATATATTACAGTGATATTTCTCTATTTTTCAAACTGATCACATACAATTATAAAAGGGAAAAAACATCCTATACATTTTAAGAGTCTTTATTACATGAATGTGTCAAAAAATTTATTTACCAGCAAATGTCAATATTTTTTAAAACAAAAGTATACATATGTGAGCAAAGTCTAAAAAAATAAAAATAGTAAAACAAAATTTAAGCATCTGAGTATTAAAGGTCTGTATTTAATGTTGGGTGCAAAGTGTAATTAATGTTAGGGGATTGTTGCTTATATGATATATATTATTGTTTATGGGGAAGGGCCAAAAAAATTGCAACAAGACTAAGACAACTGGTGGCTAAAAAGCTAATTAAATTACATGTTCTTTTTGTCTCTCCTCGTTTAATGCTTGTAATCATTGTGGAAAGACATAAGAATGTACTTTAAAATTTTCTATAAGTGTAATAACCAAAGTCATACACAATATATATGTCTGCCCAGGGAGGGTATCCTTGGCGTGGTCGGCACTCAAAGACTATTGCTAGTCCCCAAGCGAACCACTCGGGCTCATCACATTCTAGTAGTGGAAGACATCCATGAATAAAAATACGCAATGAGAAGCAATGAAAATCGATAATAAAAAGGCCAAAGGCCAAACAAGCTATCCATCAACTGAATAAGACTACTGTGAAAGAAACTAGTCAAAGATAACATCCCATCACATCACAGTCTAGTCTATGAAGCCTCTAAAAAATCTGACTAAGTGGTACCAATGACAGATCCATGACTACCTTAAAATAAAGTAAAAAGCTAAAACTCAAAGCTAGAAGGAAAAGATATGACATCCTCCGGAAGCAGGGAAGGACTCACCAATCAGCTAGTAGGTCCTCAACGGGGCACCTGTTGATGATCGCTAGTACCTGTCTCTGCATCATGAAAAGATGCAGGTCTAAATGGATATCAGTACGTGGAATGTATGAGTATCTAAAATGGCTGAAAGAACCATGTAAAGAAAGAATAGAACATCTCAAATAACTCAACTCAAGAAATAAGAAACTCAATCATCATGTCAAGAGTCTAAAGTAAGAATGTAATTTAGACCATGACTACTCATCTATCATCTATGTCCCATCTAATCAGAGTACTATCAAGGCCTATTTGGGAGTTTCTCTAACCGACCACTATCATCTATAAGCCTATGATGATATAACAAAGTGATGTCGTTGCAACATCCAACCAATGCCCTGCCGGGGTATAGGACATCCCATTAGTGAAGCCAAAGTAACATCAAGTCCTTATTTTGGGACAATAAGAAACATCCAATTTTACGGTTCAATCTTCTCCTACGCCGACTACGTAGTTATTAAGTTTGAGTGGCACTTACTGTTACACAATTTGGTGCTTAGTACTCCTCCCAAGACTCAATATGATCATAAGACATCAATCCAATGGTTAACTCAATCATCTAGTCTCATTGGATATTTGTTAACTCAATCACATCAACCATCGACTCTTTGGTTACATCATTTTAAGGTTCAACTCTTGACTCACAAGGGATCTATCATGCATCATTCAAACTCATAGCATTTAGAAAAATAAAAGTGAAGTTAAAGGATTTAGGGATTTCATATACTTTTTAGGCTCAAATTTTGCTCATGCATGCTCATTGAAGTAAAATATGTAAAAATAATAAGAAATCATACTAGGATTCATGTAGTAAGGTAAAATCATCTAATTCAAGAAATCATAAAAATAGTAATTCATGAAAAATTATATAGTAAAACATTAGATTTTAAGAAAACTTTCAAGAAACATTCATATGAGACTCAATTTACTCATAACTCCATTAATCTGGGTTATGGAACGCATGGAAGAAAGAATCCATGTTTTGGTTAGCCTTACATACCTGAAAGTTTTGAACCTTGAGGGCTCCGGCGCAACTTTATCGAAAAATCAAATGAGTGAGTTCGTAACAAGCATCCAAGAGTCCCAAGGGGCCTAACAGCGACAAAAGACTCCTAGTAGAATTTTATGGGCCAAGGAATAGAAAAAAGGGTGATTTCAACAATTTTTCATAAGTGTTAGCCTATAGAAACTGGGGTTGCGGGGGCTCCATATGAGGGGGTCTGTAACGAACCCTCAAGAGGCCAAAGGAAACAAGTAATTTTTGTAGTTTTTCGTAGGTGTTAGCAGCTGGAACTGGCGCTGCCGGAGGCTTTTGTGTAACTTTCTCGAAAAATCATACGATTTGGTTTATAACGAGCCTTCCAAGAGTCCTAGGTGGCCCGACGACACCGGAGGATGCATGGTAGGATTCTATGGGCCAAGGAACATGAAACAGGAGATTTCGATAATTTTTTCTGGGTGTTAAGCCCACGAAATTTGGCCCTACCAGGGGCACCAGTGCTACTTTTCTAAAAAATCAAACGAGTGGATACGTAATGAGTCCGCCTAGAGTCCCAGGTGGCCTAGAAGTGCCGAAAGATGACTGATAGGATTTTATGGGCCAAGGAATAAGAAACGGGCGATTTCTGCAGTTTTTCTTTGGTGTTAGCCCACAAAATATGGCGTTGTCAGGGGTTCCGAATCAACTTTCTCAAAAAATCACACGAATGGGTTCGTAACAAGCCCACCAAGAGTCCCAGGTGGACTAGCGGCGCCGGAGGATACCATGTAGGATTTTATGGGCTAAGGAATAGGAAACTGACGATTTTGATAGTTTTTCATGGGTGTTAGCCCATGGAATCTGGCGCTGGCGCAGTCTCCGGCGTAACTTTCCCAAAAGATCGTACAAGTAGCTATGTAATGAGCCCTCCTAGAGTCTTAGGTGCCCCAGAGATGTCAGAGGATGCCTGGTAGGATTTTATTTGCCAAAGAACAGGAAACATTCTATTTCTGGAGTTTTTCTTTGGTGTTAGCCATAGAATCTAGCGTTGCCAGGGGCTCCGGTGTAACTTTCCTAAAAATTCACACGAGTGGGTCCGTAACGAGCCCGCCAAGAGTCCTAGGTGGCCCAGTGGCACCGGAGAACGCCTGGTAGAATTTTATGGGCCAAGGAACAGGAAAGAGACAATTTTGGTAGTTTTTCATAGGTGTTAGCCCACAGATTCTGACATTGACGAGGGCTCCGACATAAATTTTCTAAAAACTCATATCAGTATATTAGTAACGAGCTCACTAAGAGTCCCAGGTAGTCCAGCGACGTTGGTGGACGCCTGGTAGGATTTTATGGGCCAAGGAACAGAAAAATATAATTTTGACAATTTTTCGTGGGTGTTAGCTTATGGATATTGGCATTGCTTAGGGCTTCAATGCTGCCGTAACGAGCCCTCCAAGAGTCCCAGGTGGCCCGTTTACACCGGAGGACGCTTGGTAGGATTTTATGGGTCAAGGAATAGGAAACAAGTGATTTCAACAGTTTTTTGTGAGGTGTTAGCCTACGAAATCTAGCGCTGCCGGGGGATCCGGTGTAAATTTTTTAAAAAATCATATGAGTGGGTCCGTAACGAGCCCTCCAAGAGTCTCAGGTGGCTCGGTGGCTCCAGATGACACCTGGTAAGATTTTATGGGCCATGGAACATGAAACAGGCGATTTCAGCAGTTTATTGTAGATGTTAGCCCACAAAAGTTGGCTCTCCCGGGGGATCTAGTGCAAATTTTCCAAAACAATTATATGAGTAGGTCCGTAACGATCTTGCCAAGAGTCCAGGTGGTCCGCTACCGTCGGAGGACGCAAATCCTGCCAAGACAAGTTGATGTAACAATAGTTAGGTTCATCCTTAATTACTCAAAGGTCTTGAGTTCAAGTACCACTGAGTATGAAATCGCCTTTGTTAGGAGTGCTTTCATTAATGTTGAACTTTCTGGCTCGAATCGGATTTAGCAGTCTCTAATATGGATAGCGGACGAGAAACCAAAAAAACCAGTTAGGCCATAGTACTTAGATGTATGCTTGTTCTGTAATATACTGGTATAATATATTAATGTTAAAAGAGTTTTTGTTATAGTATTTCAGTTGGATGTAATGGTCCAAAAACACCAGAAGTCCAGTAGACATGCACAATATTTTATAGTACAGTATGTAGAATATATGATTTTCACCATAGTTCTTCAGTGTGTAACATATTGTAAATGCTTTTTGTGGACTATATTTTGGAATTGAATTATTTGTCAGCTACAGTGGTCCAAAAGCATTTATATGCCAAATTAATTAATTGAAATGGTCCTAAAATCCTAAAATAGCTTTTTTTGAGTGTTACGTCATATTAAATTTCTCTATCTTGATCTAATTTTGAGAATTGAATTCTTAAAATTTCATAGGACTGATCAACATACTGAAAGAATCTCTGGAAGTGCTAGTGATGTGTTGGAGGATGACCCTATAGGCAGGTTAAAAGTTTTTGTATATGAGCTTCACAAAAAATATATAAGAAAACTGTGCAGAGGGATTCGCGATGCCTTAATCACATGTTTGGTGCTGAGATATATATGAATCGTTTTCTGTTATCTAGCACTGCTCAAAGCCTGTATAAACTAGGAGATTTTTTTTATGATGATAGAAATGACCCTGAAGGAAGGTACTATGTAAGAGGCACTCAAGCAAGCAGTGTAGGAAAACTTTAAGGACATTGTACATAGTACGAAGACATGCAGCTAGCAATCTTTTGCGTGTGCCCTCTCGGATGGGCTCTAAGAGTTTAATATTGGTTGAAGCTAGTGTATTCGGATGCATCCCCGTTATCATAGCAGATGATGTTGCCTTGCCATTTGCAGGTGTTACTTTGTTTGCTTGTATGAGTCTACCACGAGTCAAGAGATCGGGTCCCTTGACACAACTAGTAACAGAAGTACTTAAGTAAATGTTTAAAGTAATACGTATGTTTACATGGAAACCTCCTTGCTTAAGGGAGGAAAAAACTATGACCTGCCATACTGGATTTCTCAATACTCTATTAGCTTCACGCAACTCGTAAATACAAATCAAGTACTTACAACGGATTGAACTCTTAATCCTACATACTTTGCAATTCCTTTATTACAAGACACAAAACAATAACTCTATTGCCCACTATATCAACTAATTCGATCTAGTTAATACAAATTTCAACAAATACAAACTCGGCTAACTCTAGCCACAAACTCAACTAAGAATAATAATAGATGAAATGTTGTACAATCCTTTATATCAGCTGTAGTGGATCAACAAAGAAAGTACCTGATAAACAAATCGAGTTGACATTTGAGGGTCAAGGCATGATTGTTCTACTTTTGGATAAAGAGCTTGAAACTAGAATTTTGCATATCTTCAACTTGTGTTTCCTGGTATCCTCGGTTGATTAAACAAGTGATTTTGTGCATGCCATCACCTGAATTGATTTTAGAGTTGGCTTGTCTGCAAAGTGGGAAGGGATTTCCTCAAGATATCGCAATTTTCTCAACACCAAGTACTCAAGGCATGGAAAGGCATCATTTGAAACATTTCATCCTGAAAAAGATGGATCTTGCAGTTTCAAGAATTTGAGCTCAGGAAACTGCTCATCGTTCACTTTCCATACTTTGGAATCAATGCTAACATGTAGCAGTTTGAGTACCACAAGTCTGGAGAGGGTTGCGACTTGATTAAGACTAGATACACGACCATTCGATAGAGTTAATTTCTTGAGACTTGATGGTAAGTTCAGCTCGGTGGCCCAGGTCCTTGCATGACCCCAAGAAAACTTGAGCATTTCAAGCTTAGTAAGATTATTAAATGCAGGAAAAAAAAAGCATCACATGCCATAACTTCACATCTCAATTTTTGAAGATTTGACATCTTTGCAAAAACCTTGTTCATGTCCTCCACACAAGAAAACCATGCTCAGGAAAGAGTACTCAAGCCATCCATTTTTCAGAGAGCATTGTTTATATTGAAAACAATGCGGTTGTATGTGTTTAAATGGCACAACTTGACCATCTTCCAGAGGGGATCTGGTAAAGTTACTCGTCCTCCAAGTCCTTTAACTATTTTTTTTTTTTTAAATTATGTGGAGCATAGCTCCATTTTATTCATTATCAAAAATAATAACACTTGTTTGTGGCCCAAGTACAAAATACCCGGCCCAATTCTATGTGAAGACCTAAATGTAAATATAGATATAAAGCTAAAGCATCCACAATCTTCACTTTCCTAAAGGAAAAAACCCTAAACTCAGCCGCATTTCTCTCCTGTTGTCTGCTTCCCCCATCTTCCCAAAGAAGACCATGTTCTTCCACTAATTCGTGAAGCCATTGCCATTGTACTCTTCTTTTTCTGTTGTTCTTCATTCCTCCCAGCTGTTGCATTGATTTTCCATGGATTCTGCTCTGCATTTCGTTGAAGACCATACCTCCCCTACTCGACTGTTCGACTACATATACCCCTTGTGGCATGTCCGTTCTTCTTCTTCTTGGTTTTCTTTCTATCTTCATCTCTTCACTAGTCATCCGTTCACTCACTTTGTTGCAGATCACCATCTGGACCCTTGAAGATTTCAGCTGCTGTGTATAAATATGCTCATGGATCCGACCAAGATCTATCTTGAGAGAATTTTGTTTAGCTGTTGTTAGTTTTTGGGATCTGTGACATATTAAAAGGCTATGTGCGATCCTATTCCCCTCTGTGTATGCTCCCTCATTCCCCATTGTTGTAATTTTTTAGCTCCTTTGTGCTCTGCTTTCTATTATCTGCCCTTCCTGTGTATTTATCTGTCTTGTTTTGATTCGTAGACTAGGCAATTGCAGCCGGTCTAACCTGGCAATCCCCTTGCATGCTCTTGGTAACTGGCCCTCTGATTGCATAATTATTTTGCTTTGTTTCTCACATGCTTCATTAGCCAACACATCCGCTAATTGATTAGCCTCTCTAAACACATGTTGTATATCTATGTCCATTTCTTGCATTATTTGTTGAATGTAGTGAATATCCTCCTCAGAATGCCATGGTATTTTCCATTCTGTTTTAATCATCTTCATAGATACTAGGAAATCTATTTCTATGATGACATCTCTTATCTTGCATACCTTACAATATCGGACTGCCTCTTTTATTGCCCAGATCTCTGCTTTCATATTGGTTATGATGCATATTGGTTCTGCCTGTGCGTGTATTAGTAATCCTTTTTCATCCCTTAGGCAAAGACTGTACGCACTATCCCCTGGATTCCCTCTGCTCACTCCATCCGTGTTGCATTTTATTTTCCTTTGTGCTGGCTTTTCCCATTTGACTAACAAGTAATGTAGTTTAGGTCTGTATTCCCCAAGTACTTGCACTATTCCACTCCATTCCCTAGGTATATCGATCCATGGGTACTTTCTCCTAGCTAACTTATGTAGTAGCTCCATGCAATTCCTCCGCAGTTTGTATATTTTTGACCTCCCACAATGCCTTCTTGTATTTCTCCGCTTCCATAATTCCCACATCACCACTGCTGGGACAACTGCTATCATATATTACGTTAACGGAGCTTTGGCCTCCCAGCAACTCCATATCATGTGTTTCAAGCCCTCCTTAACCTGTATCCTTGCATAATTAACAAGCTTCCCCCATAGCATTTTAGCTATCGGAGCTGTTAGAAAAAGATGTTGCATTGTTTCCTCCTCATACTCCTCACAATAATGGCATCTCGAGGCCATTTGCACTTTAAACCTTTTTAGATTATCCTCTATTGCTATTCTTCCCTTTAGACATCTCCACATTAGGAAGTTGATTTTAAAAGGTACCTCACTGTACTTACCCATATCAACCTTCTCCAGTCTTGCACCCCTTTCTTCTTCCTTATCAGTTGAAAAACTGATTTTACAGTGAACTCCCCACTATTCGTCTCCATCCACCTCGGCCTATCCATACACCCCTCCAATGTTTGTGGTTTAATCTCTTCCTTGATGTACTCCACCATGTCTTTGTGAATCAAAGATTTCAGGTGAGGCAGTACCCATTCACTATTTCTTATACACTGCTTAACCTCCATATCTTCATCCTGCACATTGCCGCCTTCTAGAAAATATAATGCTCTTTGCTTGGTCCAATTATCAAACCAAAAATTCACCGTCCCTTCTTTACGTTGCCACCATATATTCAACTCTACATCTTCCCTCTCTGCTATCATTCTTTTCCATACATGTGAAGCACCCTTAGAGTCTGCAATTACCGGATGAAGCTTTTTACAATACCTTGCCCACATGTAATTGCTCCACAGCATTGTAGTTGTCCTGAATCTCCACCAAAGTTAAGCATACGATGCCTTGGAGACATCCAATAGTGATCTAAAACCTAGTCCCCCTTCCACTTGAGGGTAACATATATCCTCTCATGCTACCCAATGTTTTCCTTTCTCTCCACCCGCTCTTCCCCAGAAGAATCGTGCAAATACTTGATGTATTCACTTTGTTACCTTCTTAGGATGGTTCATTGCAGACAAGTATACGGGTATGGATTGCAACACATTCTGAATCAAAATGTACTTACCTCCATAGGATAGCCACTTATTTTCTATACCAAATCATTAAAGTAACAGATTCTCATTCTTCCATAAAACACTGGATATCCCAAATAAGTGAAAGGGAAAGAACCTTGTTTTATATTCGTAATCCTTCTTAATCTTATAACCACTATAAAAGGTGTGTTATCACGAAGGTAGAAGCAGCTTTTATTCAAATCAATCATCTGTCCTGAACACTTCTCATAACTTCGCAATACAACCATCATTTTAAAAATTGAGCCTTTGTTCCTTGAACAAAACAAGATTGTATCATCTGTGCAAGCAAGGTGATTAATCTTGGGTCTCTATTTTGGAAGTCCAAATCCTTTGAAACAAGGTTCCAAAGATTGTCTGAGAATGATAATGAAGATTCTTCAGCAACCTTAACAAAAACATATCTCAAGCTGGTTAACGCTTCTGGCAAAGAATCAATTACAGTGAATTCTAAGTCTCGCACCCACAGAAACTTGAAGCTGTTAAAAGTGTGTGATGCATGGCCTATTGAAGATAATCCAATTTGTCTTCCCTTCATCAAGTGGAACGATTGTATTTCTGAACAAATCGAACTCCATTATGCAAGACTATCACCTAGCAAGTAAACACATAAGCGTCGTGGAATGTTATGCTTCTTATAGGAAATAGAAGAAGGATTCATATCATCATTGTCCGTGTTGATAGAGAAATTAGTATGATCAGAATATGTCTAACAGATAAAATTGTTTCTACATAGAGGAATATTAGATCGTATTACCCTTGTATGCTTGTAGAAAGTTCTCCACCTTGGCTTTCTTTTTACAAAATTCAAGCAACAAGTCATGAATGCTACATGTCTTGGCATTACCATTGGAACTTTTGTTGGAAACCATCACGAGGTTTCTTCCAATAAGGTTTTTTGACTAGTCTTCTGCTATATCTTCAGAAAGCTTCTCTTTATGGGTTTTTACAAAACCTTTTGCTGTCCATAACTATGTTAACTTTGATACCTATATCTTTTTATCCTCCAAAAATACTCACAAATACAAAAAGTAAGGTTTCAAATGAAACGGTAATTCTTGGTAACTAAGATTTATTATATCCTTAGACTTAGCCTGGATTTGTGTACCTAAATTTATTGCAGCTTGTTCCCAACAATGTTTTTCGTTCTTCATTGTTTTTTGAATACCTGCTACCAAGACAATTGAAAGAAGTAACCTTCCACACTTTTGTGCTATCTTTTGTCCAACGTCTTATAAGACAACGGGACAACTTTTTTCGTTGAAAACCTTATTCTTCAATAACATCCAACTTTCTTCCTTATTAAACATTCGAAGTAAATAAGGATCACTGACAAGTTTTGCATGGGATGCAACGTCACCAAGACGAGTTGTCAGGATAATTCTACTTCCATTATTGACATCACAGAAGCAAGGGTATAGATCATCCCATGCTAAAGTTTTCTAGACATCATCAACAAGGATAAGGTACCTCTGAACCATTAGAAGTCTGCACAACATATTTGCTAATTCATTCTCTGGTATTTTATCACTTATAATTGTATCCTTTTTAACACCACGAGAATGGTTAGTAACAATTCCTTGCATGTATATACTTGAGATACACAACATTATGCCCGGACATCAAAATGCGAGACAACTAACTGATCAAGAAATAATTTATTAGCTAGAGTTGTCTTACCCAATCTGGCCATGCTTACAATTGAGATGACATCCAAGTGTGATGATCCTCTGATTAACTGTTGTCTTATTGTGTCCATCACCTCCTGAAATTCCATAATATCTTCTCTCGTCCTAGCAAATTCTGAAGCATGAGCACTGGCAACATATGTGGTATCATGCAATACCAAATCAGAGACTTTCTTTTCATGACTCTCCGCTACCTCCCTCATGATTTTTGTGATGTCCTCTATGATGTCCCCGGTCCAGAGAACGAGACACTACTCAGGAATATCTTTGTCTATAAAAGTAACAACCATATAATCTACCTCATATGCTTTAGCAATCATAACCTGCATTGATCCGAATCCATCATGTTGCTTCTGAAGTGTTCCAATTGCTGCTGGATTGTCTGAAGTTGGCTCCTTAGAAAAGAAAGTAAGTTTGAGTAGTGGCTTAGCAACTCCTTCAAGTGATCTAAAATGATATCAATAGATCCCAATCTATCAATCTCAGGTAAATTGGAGCGAAATGACTTTCGAATGAGGAAGTAGATCAGTACTTATTTTCTCTGAATATTGCCTGAGACATCAACTGTTACTTGGTTTGATTCTCCAAAGGCAGCTAAACTGTCATACATTAAGTAAACTAGAAGCCCTACACTTACAATTGCAGTATCAAAATCTTCAAGGGTGTCTCTTGGTAGATTGATGAGATTGTCTCTCAAGAAGTTGAACATTGTAATTTGATCCTTGAAAGCAACTCTCTTTTTGTTCTTATCGGTAATGGGTAGATCGTCCATACGGTGTACAAGAGTCTCCACATATCCAACTTTATAATCAGCAACATGCATAGCTTGGATATTTGGATGTCATCCTGATGTTAAGGCTTGCAAAACATCAATATAGATCTTGCGGATATATGGTTGATTGGGCTGAATCCTCATTTAAGGTCAAAAAGTGCAGCATCCATTTTTGCTGAAGACAAGACTATGTTTTGGTTGCGATATTTGGGCAAATTTAACCAGGAATTCATTGCTGCATGACCAACCACAACTAAAACATGAGTCAACAAAGTATGTTGGCTTTAAGGATCTGTGCATCTGTTTGAAATAAAGTAGACAAAATTTCTCAATAACTTCAACTCCTTTACGACCTCTTCCATTTTTTGCCGGCTGGAGCGAGTAACTAAAGGAGACCAAGAATAAGGATCATATATCTTTGGTAAATCACTCAGGTTCATTACAACAGTATCAACGAATCTCTTTACATATTCGGGGGTAGCAACTTTGGAGGGAAGTGGTAGTGATGCTTTAGGAAAGGAGTAGTTAGCTATGATTTTCAACTTAGCCTCCCAAATCTGTTTGTCCAATTTACGGGACATGTATTCAACTTCCCCTGGATGTTCAATTCTTTCAAATTCAGCCTCAGCATCAGGAAAAAGAGCTTGGCCTTCTTGTATAACTTCTCGCATACTGCTGCATTCATTTCTGAAGCTTTGCAAGCTGAGAAACATATCTAGGAATTTTAGACTGATATAAAGGACCTCAATTTGAAACTTTATATCCATTCTACAGGTGTCTAAATCCCATTCATGACGAAGCTTTTCCAAACGAGAAAGATCATAAGATTTCCCTGTAGACAAATACTCATATGAAGAAGACATCTACTCTTTTTTACAAGTGTGTGATAACAGCTACAAATTGAATGAGGAGGAAATTTATTCAGTTTTTTCATTTCTACTCTTAGGTTTCTGAATTAACAGTGTACAAACAAGTCGAACAGAGACTCAAATGATTTTTTTATTCTTATTGTTTATCTTCCACTACACTTGTGAACACTAGATGAATTCACATTAAGTAATCATATATCAATTATTGATAGTTAACTTTGAGGATAACTAAAGAGCATACTCATCATCTGGATCTTCATGTGAAACAGTAACACATTTTTGCTTTCTTACATTTGTTATGGAGGAAAAAACTTCTTTTTTCATATTTGGTTGGTTGAAATATTCTCTACTAGTTTCTGAACACGTGTGTTGCACGCGTATTCCATGTAATTTTTATAAATTCATTGAAATAATTAAATTCTATGAAAACATACGTCTAATGAGTAATAAAATGTAAAAAAAAAGAATCATAAAAATACTCAAAGTACAAAACTTACATGCACAAATGTCACTACATGTCTTTATTACATTAAAGAGAACATAGTCCAAAGATTATACAACTATTAAAATCGAAAAAGAAGAGGCGAATAGATTTCACCTCAGCAATCACAAAAAGAACTTGGTTATTAACAAATTCATTTAATAGTCTGATCAGGATAATAGCAGAATTTCACCATCTGCAAATATTAGTACTTGGAGTCTTCATGAACTTTACAAATCAAAGCAGACAATTCATTATTCTTTATAGACTTTTTGGAATTCCAAAAAGCATAACGTTCCAAAATTCAATTATTATCACGTGCATTAAAATTCCAATAATAAACAAAAATTTGGAAAGGAACCAAAGATATAGTACAACATTGCCGTTTCATTTTAAAGAAGTGGATGAAATTCACCTGTTACACCACAACTATGAGCATTGTTGTTTCATTTTGAATAAGTAGATGAAATTCAACTGCTACACCACAATTATGAATAAGTTTAATATTTCAATAATGTCCTTGTACAATATTATATTGTGGCTGATTCAATATACATTATACAATATTAATACACTATGCAGAAATAATATCTATTGAATGAATATTTACATTTATGTACAAAAAGTTTATATGGTATTAATTGGTTGAAGGATAAAAATATCAACTTTTAATGGGTATTTTGGTAATTCGACTTTGTATAGGGGCAAAATGGTAATCCAACTTTAAGACTAAGATATTATTTCCTCCATATATTTTTCAGATTTTTTTTTTCATTTTATCATGTTTGGTTGGCGTAAATGTTTTGGAAAATATTTTCCAAATCAACTTATTTCCCTCAAATTTAAGGAAAATGACTTCCTTTCAAAAGTTAAGGAAAACATTTTTGAAAATTCTTATCCAATTTCAAATTGATTTTTTTATCCCATCCATATTATGATCTCCCTCTTCAAATTTTTCTTTTAAACAAAATAAGATTAAAAATTTATTTTTGAAAAAAAAATTATACTTTGAAAATTTTATTTTTTTCATCTATTTCTATTCCGACTCACCCAATTCCCCCTCTCCCTCCCACTCCCTCACCCCCCCACCCCAAAAAAAATTA
>JAABOM020000092.1:6935554-6945851 GCA_011800125.2 Solanum clarkiae
TTTAAAGAGTCATTTTGCTTTATTCCATCATATCCCAAAGCCAAAAAATAGTGAATCTTTGGCTCCATCCGAGATTGTTGAAAAAAAATTTTCATCAACACTAATTAAATTTCAACTTTTCTGAAAATAAAAATAAAGAAAGAAAATATTTTTCTGGAAATAATACTTTTTTATTCAAAGGCAACTGCACTACAACAAAAAATTCACTTTTTTCCTCTACAGACATTAACATTAAGGAAGAAAAAACCATCATTTTTAGTCACACTATGTTAGTATCGATAAATTACGTAAGATGTTTTCTTTCTCACTATTTATCTTTGTAATTTGTTTTTTCCTTTGCAATGGTCCTCATGTTATTTACATCTTTAAATGTTGATGATATTTGGACTCAAAATTATGTTGTATGGCATTACGTTAAAAAATATGAGTTTGATTTTAATTTTGACATAAATTACAAAGGATTATTTATTTTAAAAAAAAACAATGTAAATCTGAATGTTAAATACACGAATCTTATTCTTTATACCACCAAAGCATGTGGTATAATGGATATCCTTTCTTTTCTTAATCAAAGCTTTCGAATTTGAGTCCTCGGTGAGAAAATTTTTTTGGTAGAAAGCATTGGGGATCTACCAGGTGCAAATCCAGATTAGTTGAATTATAATGCAAGTATCGACGAAAAATAAAAACAAAAAAAAAAAGGCAGAAGAAGAATCCTACTCTTTATAATAAGTTACATTAGAAATAGGGTGTCAATTGATAGATTTTTTGAGATTGAAATTCAAAATTGGATAGTAACCCCGCCTGTCAACTTGTCTAATTTTTTTTACAAAGTTTTTATGTCTTTGTTTAAGTACTTGATTTTATTTTTAATGATGACTCTATATAACACTAATGAAAAATTAATAAAAAAATTTATATATCGATTTAAGCTACATACTAGTCCAACTTTTAGGTAACTTGAATTGAACTAACCAAATAAACCAAGTTGCATAATTCGTTCAAATCTAAATATTAAAGGAATCATCTTTATACAGATTAATTTTATTGTCGCATTCAGAAGTTTAGCTCAAAATAGTCCCCTATCTTTAGGTTAAGACTTAAAATCATTTCTGAATTTTTACATGGAGCATTAATAGTCTCTTATATTTACAATATTGGTGCATTTTTGATCCTTCCCCAAATTGTGTCTATTTTTTTGACATTAATTTTGTTCATGATTTTATGTATAAAATACTCAATCGTCTTTTTTTATAATTTTATGTATAAAATATTCAATCGTCTTTTTTTTTATAATTTTATGTATAAAATATTTAATTGTCTTTTTGTAATTTAGTAAAAAAATAATTCCTTGTAAAAGAAAGTGAGAAGAAGAATATCTTATTTTGTTCACTGGAAATATTATTGCAGCTAAACTAAGAACACAAAAGAAATTTTTGTATTATTTCTTGTGAAATCGACATGATAAACTTCTTAATTTATCTGCAATAATATTTCTAATAAACTAAACAAAGTAATTTTCTTCTCAGTTTTTATCACAAGATTTATTATTTCTGCTAATTTTAATTTTATTTTAACTATATAGAAAAGCCAACTTGGGACACGCAAGGGCATAACAATAATTTTACGTTATTTAATATTAAATATTTAATAAATAAAAATATAGAAAGACCAATCTTGGATGACCAAGCAATCAAAACTATGCAGGGAATTGAAAGATTCTAGCGAGATGCTAACGTGGCACTTTTGCCAAAGATATCTGTATATCTATCTTAAAAACACCAACTCTAAAATCCTAAAATTAAATTACTAAAATACCCTTCACTTAAAAAACTCTCTATTTACCGTGAACACCCAAATCTAATTCCATTCGCGTCAACATGAAAGGTCGCACAAAGCAGTCCTCATTCACATGCGCCTCCTGCCATAAGGTATATCACCCCCCAAACTCCTACAAAACACAATTTCGCCGCCTCACACCATTATTCAACAACTACAAAGATGAAAAATAGTCTAAAACATAGCCCTTGGCATCCGTTCCCCAAACACCAACTACAATGCCAACAATCAAACAACATGTTACATGAACTTGTCACTTCTATTTTCCATGGAACAACCATTTGTTATGCAAACATTCAATCTCCATTACTCTATTCTCAATCCAACTGATATACAACTGACCCAGCCATATGCGTCTTCGCAATACACTAACTACAAAACGTAAAAGCAAAATCCCTCTTGATTTACCGACAAAAACAGTCCTGGAGTAGTGTGAACTGCAAGTTGCAATTTTTACCTCTAACTACATAGATGCCTTACACTTTCTCTTACAAATTACACATACGACAATTTGCACTTTACACATAAAGGAATATTAGATTGTATTACCGCTGTATGCATTGTAGAAAGTTCTCCATCTTGGCTTACTTTTTTCAAAATTCATGCAAATGCGACATGTCTTGGCCTTACCATCGAAACTTTTAAATCATCACGAGGTTTCTTTCGATAAGGTTCTTTAAGTAATTTTCTGCAATACTTTGAAAAACTTCTCTTTATGGAAAAGCATCATCTGAGACATAGCTTTTAAAAAAGAAGTATCTTGCAGTTTCAAGAATTTGAGATTAGAGAATTACTCATCAGTAGCTTCCCATACTTTGAATCTAATGGAAATCTAGCAATTTTAGTACCACAAGGCTGGAGAGGGTTGCGACCTGATCAAGCCTAGATACATAACCATTGGATAGTGTTAAATTTTTAGAGTTGGTGGCAAGTTCATCACATTGGAGACCGAGGAAAAATCTCCAGAAAACTTGAGCATTTCAAGCTTAGTACGATTGTTAAATGCAGGGGAATAACCATGATATATCAAAACTTTACATCTCAATTTTTGAAGATTTGGTGTCTTTGACAAGCTGTTATTTGCGTCCTCCACATTATAAAATCGTACTGAGGCAAGAGTTCTCAACTCATTCATTTTTTGGGGACTCTTAATGAGCTCTTCATGAGCATTGGAGATAGTGAAAATACCACAGTTATATACATGTAAATGACACAATTTTATCATCTTTCAAAGTGTGGCTGCTAATGATACTTGCCCTCATATTCCTTTAACTATCAAAGTTTCATGGTTACAGAGATTGGACGAGAATGATAATGAAGAATCTTCAGCAATCCAAACAGCAACATATCTCAAGCAAGTTAATCAATTACAGTTAATTCCAAATTTAGCACCCTCAGAAATTTGAAACAGTTAAAAGTTATGATGCATGATGTATTGATGATAATCTGATTTTTCTACCCTTCGTCTAGTGGAATGATTACACATCTGAATAAATTAAAATCCATTCTGTAAGATTATCGCCTTGAAAGTTAAGGCATAATTGTTGTAGAATGTTATTCTTCTGACAAGAAATGGAAGAAGGAACCATATGATCATTGCCCTTGTTAATAGAGAAATTGGAATGATAAGAATAAGTTAAAAAGTTATATTGCTTCAACAAATTTAAAAAGTTAGCTTTTACTACCTTTTAATGCATAGTAGAAAGTTCTCCATCTTCACTTTGTTTTTACAAAAATCAAGCAACAAGTCATAAATGTGACATGTCTTGGCCTTATCATTGGAACTTTTCTTGGAAACCATCACAAGGTTCCTCCCAATAAGGATCTTTAAGTAATTTTCTTCTATATCTTCGGAAAGCTTCTCTTTATGAGTTTTTACCAAACCTTATGATACCCATAACAATGTCAACTTTGATACCTATATCTCTTCATCCTCCAAAAATACTTCAAAAATACAAAAAATAAGGTTTCAAATGAAACGGTAATTCTTGATAACTAAATTTATTATATTCACGGACTTACCCTGGATGGGTGGACCTAAATTCATTGCAAGTTGTTCCCAACAATGTTTTTCCTTCTTCATTTTTTTGAGAATACCTGCGACCAAGAAACAAAAAAAGAGGTAGCCCTTCACACTTTTGTTGCATCTTTTGGCCGATGTCTTTCAAGGAAACGGGGCAACTTTTTTTGTTGAACACCTTGTCCTTCAATAACGTCCAACTTTCTTCTGTAGTAAACGTTCAAAGTAAATGAGGATCACTGACAAGTTTAGCATGGGATGCAACATCACCATTGGTGAATGATGGATTCAGCCCTCAATGCATCCTTCATCGATATTTGGAGATTCATCACTATCTCCATTCGCCAATGTCAAAAGTTTTTTATGATCGAAACGGGTCAAGCTAGCGCGCACCGGCTGAAAAGCCGTTGTTGCTTGCAGGCTCGAAAATCTCTCTTTCGCCTCTCCTCTCTGTCTTAATTTTGATTGATTAGCTTCTTCCTTCCCGCAGACTACGGTCTAACGACCCCCTTGTGGTGTTGCATTTTGTGATCTTCCACTTCAGTCTGCTTTTTTTGGATGTGTCATTGATTCCCAGGGGCGAACTTTTTTTCTTTGATAACTGAATTGTTTCATGGTTGTTAGATGCAAAACTCCTACCGGATCCAAGAGGGTCGATGCCCGATTCCCCAACCCATTACTCATTCCTTCCCAACTCGATAGGGATTGCAATCTGGAGAGAAGGCTTTTACACTTTTGTTACTTATGACCCTTCTTCTCTTATGCAATTTCTTACTAGTCGTAGGTTGGCCTAAGGACTAGAATCAGAGGTTTCAGTGTATCGGGGCTTAGTCTTCTTTGTTTGTTTTTCTTCAAACCCCTAATCCGCTCTCGCTCGCCGCTACTAACTCTCAAGACCTTACTTTCGTGACCTCCTGACGGAGGAAAGACTGATGTCATGGTTAGCAATTAAATCTGGACTCTCCAATAAAGCATCTGAGATCGAACAATTGTGAAGGCGAGTTGTCAGGATAATTTTACTTCCATTATTGCCATCACAGAATCAAGGGTATAGATCATCCCATGCAGCAGTTTCCCAGATATCATCAATGAGGATAAGGTACCTCTGAACCTTTAGAAGTTTCTGTAACATATCTGTTAATTCATTCTCTGGAAGTTCATCACTTATAATTGTATCCTTTTTAACATCATGAAGAATAGTTAGTAACAAGTTCTTCTGTGTATATACATACACAACATTGGGCATAGACATCAAAATTAGAGACAACTAACTGATCATAAAATAGTTTGTTAGCTACAGTTGTCTTACCCAATCCGGCCGTGCATACGATTGAGATGACATCTAAGTGAGATGATCCTCTGATTAGCTGCCATCTTAGTCTGTCCATCACCTCCTGAAATTCCACCATCTCTTCTCTCATGCTTGTACTCCTAGCAAATTTTGATGAGCACTGACAACATCAGTGGTATTATGCAATACCAAGTCAGAGACTTTTTTTTCATGGATCTTCGCTACCTTCCTTGTCAGTTTTGTAAGTTTCTCTATGATGTCCTCGGTCAAAAGAATAAGACACCACTCAGGAATGTCTTTGTTTATACAACTAACAATAATATAATCCACCTCATATGCTTTAACAATCACCTGCAACCCAAAAGATCTAGATCCATCATGCTGCTTTTGAAAATGCTCTAGTTATTGATGAATATTCTAAAGTTGGCTTCTTATAGAAGAAAGTGACTCTGAGTGGCAGCTTAACAACTCTTTCCAGTGGTCTAGAATGATACCAATAGATCCCAATCCATCTATCTTAGGTAAATTGGAGCGAAATGACTTCCGAGTTAGGAAGCAGATCAGTGCTTGTGTACTTTGAACATCACCTGAGAAATCAAGAACTGGCACTTGGTTTAACTTCCTAACAGACATGCTGTCAAACATTGAGTAAACTATAATCCCTACATTAATAATTGCAGTATTAAAATCTTTAAGGGCCTCTCTTGGTAGATTGATTAGATTGTCTATTAAGAAATCGAGCATTGCAATTTGATCCTTGAAAGCAACTCTCTCTTTGTGCTTATTAGTACTTGGATGTAGCTTTTCCATATGGTGTACGAGAGTCTCCACAAACCCAGCTTCATAATCAGTAACATGCTCAGCTTGAATATTTGGATGACATCCTGATTTTATAGCTTTCAGGACATCAATATGGATCAGGCGAATACGTGGTTGCAGAAACTTTTTTTGAATATTTGAAAATAAAGTATTCATTTTCATTGAAATAAAGTCTTTTACTTTTCAATTCTAGTTGTTTGGAACATTCAACCAGGAAACAATTGCTACATGACTAGCCACAATTAAAACATGAGTAATGAAAGTATGTTGGCTTTGAAGATCCATGCATCTGTGTAAAATAAAGTAAATAAAATTTCTCAATAACTTCAACTCCTTTACAGCCTCTTCTATTTGGTGCCAAGAAACTAATATATGCCAAACATAATTAACAGATATCTTTATTCATTACAACAGTATCAATTTATCTCATTACAAATTCGGGAGTAGCAACGTTGAAAGAAAGCGGTAGCGATTCTTTGAGAAAAGAGTATTTAGCTTTGATTTCCAACTTAGTCTTTCAGATGTGTTCTTTCAACTTATATAATATGGATAAAAGGTTGTCGGCACAGTTGATTCTTTCAAATATAGAGTCGTCATCAAATAAAGAGAATAAATGGTTGATTCCTTAAAAGAATGTTAAAAATTCACTATCATCATACTTTTTATATACATGACATGAACATTTTTACGCACAACTTTCTCTTGATTTGTAATATTAATATCATCAGCTTTTTCTAATTATGTAGGGAGTATTGGAGTCTAAAATGACATTTTATATAGCGCAAGCTCAACCTATAAACAGTCAAATCAATTTTAATGTGAAAACTCTAAAAATTGTTAATATTAGTTATTATAATTTTTGTCTACGGATTCAAAACTTTATAATTGATAACTTTAATAACTAATAAATATTTTTTTTTAAAGATATCATATTTTCAACACTATTATGGTCTACTAAGAATTATAAATATTAGTTAAATAGATTACCATTTTATACGTGTGTTTTCTTCTTTCAAATTCATCATAATTTGCACTGTTCTTATAACAAATATATTTGTACTAAATAGTATGGAATACTTGTAGAGACCTCCTTCTCTGTCCAACAAAGATTTACTTGAAGCACATTCTAGATTGAACTCGAATTGCAAAGATTTTTATTTTGGGTTCGCTGCCTATAATTATTACTCCCGCTTCTCTATTTGTCATCAGCAAATCGAACACAACAATTCAAAGCTTTATAACTCATCGTCTGCTGTTTCTTTCAAAAAAGTTCAAAAGGACATAGAATGTCTCTGATTCCAAGCTTCTTCTGTGATCGTCGCAGCAACATTTTCGACCCATTCTCCCTGGAGTTATGGGATCCATTCGAAGGGTTCCCAATTTCCCATCCTCTGCTCGTGAAACCTCTGCTTCGCAAACGCAAGAATCGATTGGAAAGAAACCCCAAATGCTCACGTCTTCAAAGTAGATGTAGCAGGTATCAAGAAAGAAGAAGTTAAAGTTGAAGTTGAAGAAGGAAGAATTTTGCAGATCAGCAATGAGAGGAGTAAAGAAGAATGATCAATCACACCGTATGGAGAGGAGCAGTAAGTTCCTAAGGAGGTTCAGGTTGCCGGAGGATGTGAAGATGGAGGTAATTAAGGCGGCCTTGAACAATGGAGTGCTCGCTGTGACTCTTCCAAACAAGAAGAGAAGAAGCCTGAGGTAAAAGCTTTGGTTAAAAGAAAAAAAGTTGAAGATCAAATGTTTGATGAAACTCCTCTGTCAATAATGTTTGTTTTTTTATGTATTTCTTTTTAAGTCTTTTGGTTTGTTATGTGCCTGAGTATAATGTTGTGTGTGAACTTCCTACTTGCAGCTGTAATCAAGAAAGTTTAATTAATGAATGGAGACAAAAAACACATATGAACTGATTGTAGGAGAGACGAAAAGGTTTTTTTATTATAATTACAATTGAGAAAGGAGGAGAGATTTTTGTTAGACCATAATTTGTGAATAGAAAAAAATTAGAAACGAGGTCGATAGGAAGTTTTTGAGCCTATATAACTATTAAAAAAAAATATAAGTTCATAGGAGAGGCAAGGAAGGAATTTTCAAACCTATAGGATATATTTTCCCTGAATGTATTACTTATTGATCTTATTTCGAAATATATATTCAACCTAAGTAGGCATATGTATTAAGACACAAACGAGACATGAAGTAGTATCTTAAAATATTTGGTTCATGTATTTTTATGGCTCAATATCTTGCGTCATATATGCAGGCAAAATTTAGCTTATAGGTCCTTTGGTAAAATAATGCATATTTTTATCACAGTATTATTTGACATTCCTTCATTTTTCATTTTATTTATTTAGAGCAGCTGCATACTCAGTTATGATTTCTCTTCTTTATATGATCCTTGAGGAATCATTTCTCCTCATATGATCACTTCACTAGATTGACCAACAATGGTATATAAATAGCATATTACATGTTGTGACTATTGAATGTAGGATCAATGAAAGTCAAGTTCATTAATAGAGATTACAAATTACTATTATTAACAGAAACAACCAATCTCAATGAAACATACAACAAACCTACACTTTGATGTATAGTTTCTCAATTTACTTATCATTGCAATCAGAGCCATCTCAACAAATTTTGGGACTTAAAGTCGAACTTCATAAAGAGAACTTATATTTTTCATAGTTGACATATATAAATTGAGTGATTAAAACATATTCAATGTGTTGAGTTTGACATCAAACTACCTCAAAAGAACTCCTGATAATTTAGCTAGAGAAACTGTTGTTTTCAGTGTTTCTTTGATCTTAAGTTATGAAAATGGTGAAACTTTTGACAAGTGTTAACTGGTTCTAGCGTAACTTTTTGGGTTTTGCAATATGCAACAAATGGGCTATTCTTGACTAACCAAATTAAAAAAACATTTTTAAGGAAGTAAACATTCTATGGAAAAGAAAGGTATTGAAATTATTCTCTACATTCATTAAAGCTTCATCTTTGTAATTATCCCAACATAAATACGTTATAATTTTTATCCCATCTTTTTTCTCTCTCTTTTTCTCTTCTTCCTACTTAATTAGCAGATCTTAAGATAACACATATGATTTTTAAACTTTAAATTTGCTTTTTCTGAATTAAAGATGTTTGCAAACTCTTTCAAAAAGTTGAAAAGTTTTAAACTTTACATACTTCATGTTCTTTTCTTCTTCTTTTGTGACTGTAAAAATCAAGTTTTTGAGAGGTTGGAGGCATTCAAAGTCTTTGAAATAATTAAATATTTAAACTTTATATTTTTGAAAATAAAAAAGTGAAGGTTTTTTTTTTTTTTAAAAAAAAATTTCTTCACTTTGTAAGAACTGGACTGGAATGTGTTGTAGTGAAAATGAGTCTAAAGTAGTAGCACTAAAATTATCTAGGTTTAAGCTCAAAAGAGATACGGATAGATTGGATTTCTTTTGATTATAGTATTTGACTTTGTATCATTATATTTTCAAATGCTCTTTTTGTACCACTTATAATTTTTATTTTTCAACGGATCCATTATCTACTGTATTCTTAGGTATTATAGTTGATGATACAAATTCAAACCTTAATTTTCTTGGCAATTAAGCTTAAAGGCTATGAAGTGATAGAATGAGAGAGTTTTTTTACAACTATTATTGTAGTGATATACTTTATGATGTTTATGATTATGTTTGTTGTTTTGCTGGCTGGTTCAAAGAAATTATTCTGAAAATTATTTCAATTGTCTATAAGATGCACTGAGTGATTAATCATGTTTTACTTTCATTTGATATTATAAATTTATTCACAGAGCGCAAGATCTTTTGAAATAACATTTTGCATTCTTTTGCTATTTCCATTAGATATCATGTTTTGCAATCTTTCCTTGGAGCCCAAGGGAGCAATAGGGCGTTGGTAAACACGAATTTAAGAGGAAAAAAAAAAATTTGTTCTATTGCTCACAAGAATAGATTGCAAAACAATTTTCAAACTCACACTTTACTACACTCTTGTCTTGGTGTTTTTTTTAGTCTATAACAAATGAGAATTTGCACCTCTATTTATAGTGGATTTTGCAGGTGTGAACAGAAAATTTATTTTAAAAAATGGTGGATTGTGGTGGCTTGTTTGATGGCTGCAAAATCTTGATCAAGATATGGTCCAAGATGGTGGCTGGACTTCTTCGATTACCCCCCTCCAGCCATATCCGGAACAAGCATCCTAGCTATATCTTTACATAGCTCTAACTTCTCTTGAGTCACCACTTTCGTCAACATGTCAGCTAGATTCTCCTTCGTATGGATCTTCACTAG